>PVJL010004301.1:61858-81467 GCA_004026885.1 Lyroderma lyra
AACAAAAAAAAAAAAAAAAAAAAAAAAAAAAAAAACAACAAACAAAAAACAAAAAAAACCAAACAAACAAAAAAAACAAATACAGATGCATATTAATGCACACACGCGCGCGCACACACGCACACACACACAGCAGAAAGACAAATGATTTCTAAGGCAACAACTGAAAGAGGTATATGGGGTAAAAAGAAGAGAGTCAGAGTTTGTTGTTGATTAAGGGGAAAGTGGATAAGAAGACAACAGGAAGTATGATCACAGATGTAAAATATAATTCTGAGGCATTTAACCACTAGAAGAATGAGAAAGTAGTACATAATAAAAAGAAACCTAGATGTCAGACAATACACGAGGAAAGGAATCTATACACATCAGGTATATAAGACTAAGGGTCTCAATGAAAGAACAATCACACAGAGGTACGACAAGTATGGACATCCAGATAGAGAGATAAAAGGAGCACCTGGACCTCTAGAATCTAATGAAAGCAGCACAGCACTAAAACAGGAAAAAATGATGACTAGAAATGTCATTCAAGTATCTAAGAATTCATACCAAGAGATACTCAAAGAGTAGGGCCTGTAAGAAAACATCCTCAAAAGCATTTCATAGGTGTTAATACTGACTGAACAACTGTGACTTGTCTGTTACTCACTCACCTGGACAAATTTCCTTTCCACTTCTTTCTCTACCATCCAGTTTGTCTTCTTGCTCCAAACTGAGGATTACATACAGCTTAGTTTATAACCTGCGAATGGAGGAATGACACACCACTAGAAGGTTAATGCTGGGGCCAAGGTACCCTCCTAGAATACAGGATGAGCCTTGGGGTCTCAGGACCTTCTGAAGGATGAGGAAGATGCAGTTTCCAAGGATGTAAAAGGAAGTGGCCCTGTGAAAAAGAACAAAATAATAACATTTTTCCTTAAAGTACAATTACATGAGCAAAGGAACTAAGACTATTTGAATCCTGAATTTCAAAGCCATACTCATTAAACTATTTAAATCTCTACACACTCTAAATGAGAAAAGGAACTTGCTTTCAGAATTTTACTTACATAGAAAAGATGTTCAAGCTTTACCTGACTAATTGCTATTGTTCTCTAGTACCATATTCCTGCATAGGTTCCTGAGTGAATTTTAAATTGTAGCCCTTATTCGTGGATGAATTCAGTACTCATATCTATGACAGTATTCAGAAATAAAAATTCAAAAAAGTTTTCCTGGAATATTTACTTTGTTTGCATTACACAGGGTCTGGCACTAATAACATCCCTTTTTTATGAGCTGGTAATCTATACCAAATCTTTTATTACAAAATCATAAGCATGTATGTTTATGATTTTATAATAAAATCCTAACTCAAGTTGGGTGTTACTTTCTACTGGACCATGTACTCTCAGTGAAACTACATATTATTAATGTCCTATAAATATATGTTTGTCCATTCATTCAAAAAACATTTTCAAGGGCATCATTAGGATAAGTGACAAAATCTGAATATGGACTGATTAAATAATAACAATTTTCTGAGTTTGACTACTGCATTGTGGTTGTAAAAAAACCCAAATGTAAATGATTGGTGAATTTAGGTAAAGGGTCTATGGGACTTCTGTGTAATATTTCAACTTACCTATAATGTTGAAATCATATTTAAAAAGCAAAATTCTAAAAAGAACTTAAGTTACTACTTACATACACACTACCTATACTGTTGAAAAAGCTTAGTCACCAATTTGTACTGGGGTATGGCAGAGATGGAAGGCTTAGAGCCTGATTTAAATAGCAATGTACAGAGAGAAAAACAAGAGAGGGTGAGTGTATGGAATACAATCTGACAAGAGGAAGGAGATCAAGCTTGATACTCTGGACACTGAGTGTCATGTTCTGGAACATATAAGTATACATAACCATTAGGCAACTGCATATACAGATGAGGAGCTCGGAATAGGCCTAGAATCAAAATGGAAATGTGTCAGTTGTCAGGATATCATTGCTGAAGACACCGATGGAATGTTACTGTGACTGCTTATAGAGAATATACACAGTATGTGAAGATGGTGGTCAAGGACAGACTCTTAGGAACACAACAATCAAGGAGGCAAGAAAAAGTTTCACAGGAGCATTGTGGCTGCTTAGTTTTGAATCTCTCAAATACTTCTCCTTTTTGAAAACGATACAAATTATCAAGAATAATGGGGGAATAATACCAACCAGCCAATCTATCCACTGCCTTTTTAGTGAAACTAGTAGAGAGAATATATGTTAACTCTAAATTTTATGTAAGTGTGGCCCAAAAGACCCAAAATAACAGAGGTGGTACAGGAACCACAATTATGTTTTAGGTGTAGCAACAAAGACTAGACAATAGCAGGAAGTCCTCGACATAACAGATCTCAGAAATAAGTAGCAAATTATTCATTCTCAGAATGAGGGAGTCACCCTTAGCAAGAAGCGTTGTAACCAGGCCTAGTAAAGAACAAAACTAGGGACAAAAAACAAAAAACAACCTTCCAAATTTCATGTACCTGTGCCAAAGGCAGGCCCAAATACAAGGCCTAAAAAGGAGTTGCAAAGAAGCCTAGAAAATACTGGAAATGCTGAGGACTTCAAAGTTCAAAATTCTGCAGTTAATATTTCCTTACAGAATGAGAAGGCTTCACCGTAAGTGGAAGCTAATGAAAGCAAAAACTAGATTAAGCAGGACTACAGAGGTAAGCAGAAAAAGTAGGCTTTAAAAGTACAGTAAGTCTTCATTTAATGTCATCAATAGGTTCTGTGATTTTAAGTGAAACAATGCATAATGAAAACAATTTTACCATATGCTAACTGATATAAACAAGAGTTCAGTTCCTGTGGCATCTCATCAACAAAAGGACAATGAAACGAAATTATTCCAGGACCTGATGTACTTGGGAATGGGGTGTCTGGAGGTTTGGCAACTTCTAAAAGTAAATATATTATCCTAAAAGGAAAGTACTATGAAGAATTACAAGAAACAAGGACATGGTGACATAAGTCTGCCTCAACCAGGTTAGGGTATCAAGCCAGAGAAGGTACACAGTCCTTTGCTTTAAAAACTAGAAGGGCACATAAGCTTTGAAGCACAGCATGTTTTTCTATGCATCCCTTTTCCTGGTACTTGTCTAGGAAAATCCACCTCATACAAGCCTAAGTAACACAAATTATTTGTCTGTGTCTGTACAATAATACTATGAGAAACAGCGAAAAGAACAACCCAATTTCCCAACAGTTAGCTAAATTCATCTGAAAAATACTGTCATAAAGCAGATAAAAAATGAAATACAACATCAACAAAATGAGTTTTTAAAAGACAAAAACTGGGAGTTCCCTGATGGTGTAGTGGCTAAGGCTTTGGCACTGGTGCTGTCAGTGCTGCGGCCTGGGTTCGATTCCCAGCCAGGGAGCTACCCACATACCAAAAAGCAAAAAAAGACAAAAACTTCAAGAAACAAGCAAGCTATAAAAAGAACACAAAAGATAAACAGAAGAATTGAGTAAAGAAAAAAGAGGGAAAGAAAATAGAATAGGAATGGACACCTTAGTGGGCATCTTATTTTTGTTGTTTATGATTTTCTTTTTAAGACTGCAGTATGAGTTTGGAGCATATTTGTTTCCTTGACTGACATGATCATTCCTGGTTGTTACATCTGAGACAAAGCAGTGGCCTTAGCATTAAACTTTTTGTTTCTACTCACATCTCTAGAGATCAAGGCAGCATGATTAATATCTACATAAGTAATCATAATCTGTATCTGACTACAAAAGCCGGCATCTAATGCAAAATCATTGAAGGCATTTCTATTAAATTCTAAATAAAGATAGGATGCCCAATGCCTCAATTATAATTTATTTTTTTGAACCCCTCCCTCATCTACCACCCCCTCTCAATTATAACTTAATATAGTTATAAGCAATTGTTCAGTAAGGTAAGCAGGAAATAAAACTAATTTATAGAAATCAATAAGCTTCAAATATACAACGACTCCCTTCATAATAGCAACAGAAAAGATAAAGTACCTAGAAATAAACTTAGTAAGAACTGTGTAAAACCTTTATGAAGAAAATTTTAAAACACTCCAGAAAACCAAAGTAAACTGTACATATTGTGTACATAGATAGGAGTATTTAACGTCATAAATATCTAATATCCCCTTCTCTTATTTTAAAGTTTAATGCAATACTAATAAAAGGTTTTTCCCCTAGAACTAGATGAACTTACTCTAAAGTTCACACAGAAAAACCACACTGTGGAATTGTATGCCTGAAACCTTGTAAATCTTGCTAACAGATGTCACCCCAAAATGTCTATCAATAAAAATGAATAAAAAAAAAAAAAAGAAAGAAAAATCAACAAGAATAGCTAGGAAACTGCAAAGGACAAACAGTTAGAGACTACCTATAACAGAAAATTATAAAGCCTCGATAATAAAGAGATAAATATTTGTACACAAATACAGACTGGAAGATGGAGAATATAAAGTCCAGAAACAGACCAAATACACATGAGAATTTAGTAAATGATCAAAACATAATCTTAAAAATAGTAAAGCTAAGACCTTTTAATAAATGGTACTGGAAGAACTGGATAGCCAATTGGAAAAACACAAACCTGGACACACACCTAATACTATATGCCAGGATAAACTCTAAACAGATTAAAAATATACATGTGATAATGAAACCCTATAGAAATTATGGCCTTGTAAGGATTTGAAAGTATAGGTGACGATGAAATTTTTACTGATCAATGTCACCCAAATAAATTTAACAATAAAAAATGCTGGGAGTTCCCTGATGGTGCAGTTAAGGCTTCGGCACTGGCGCTGTCAGCGCTGTGGCCTGGGTTCAATTCCCAGCCAGGGAGCTACCCACATACCAAAAAGCAAATAAATAAATAAATAAATAAATAAATAAATAAAGCTTAAACAATAATAAAAAAAGGATGTGGAAGGCACTGTGCAGCCTGTGGCTTTTTAAAGAGGCCCTATTTAAAAAAAAAAAAAAAACAACAACCCATAGGTGAAAAAACAAGAGAAAAGTAAAAACTTTTAAAAAGGGAAAATATAGGTGAAAACTGAAGCGGAAAGGGCTTTCTATGACTATAAATGAAAAAAATGACAAATTTAAACACATAAAAATAAAATCTGATTTCTGTATTCTTTTAAAAAACGACCACTATGAACATGAAAACAAATTTAAAATTTGAAAAAAAACAACAACAACAACAAAAAAAAAAACTCCAAGTCATATCACATAAGGCTAAGCTTTCTAATGTAATACAACAGGTCCTAGAAGAAAAAGGTACCCCACCACAGAAACATGAGGAAGAGGATATGAACAAATACTTCCCAGATAAACATATGTGGCCCTTAAACATAGGGAAGATACCCAACTTCACTGATAAGGAGGAAAATAAATTAAACCTATACTGAGATATCAATTTTCACTTACGCCTCTGGCAAAAGTCTATTCAACACTCTGATGAAAGGTTTTAAGAGAAAGATCTCTTGTACTGATAATGGTAGTATTAAGTACTTAGTTATAGCAGCAGTTCTCAACCTGTGGGTTGTGACCCCTTTGGAGGTCGAACGACCCTTTCACAGGGTTGCCTAAAATCATCGGAAAACACATATCAGATATTTACATTATGATTTATAACAGTAGCAACATTACAGTTATGAAGTAGCAACAAAAATAACTTTATGGGGTCACCACAACATGAGGACTGTATTAAAGGGTCGCAACTTTAGGAAGGTTGAGAACCACTGCTATAGAGCAACTCCACTTACAGCAATATACTTTAGAGATACTCCTGCATAAAGACAAAATGACACAAATTACTCATCACTGCAGTTTGTAACATCAAATGATTGGAAACAACCCAAACGTCCAACAGAATGTCCAACAACTGAATCAATTATGGAACATGGACACAACGTCATCTTACTTATTCAGCAGTTAAAAAAGAAAAAAAAGGTAATAATTAAGAAAGGAGATCTCCAGTACATATTGTAAGCGAAGAAAGTGAGCACTTTATGTAAGAGTGGGGGATAAGAGAGATTAAATTAATTTACATAGTGGCCCAACAAACAAAAAGTCTACTCTATAAACAAGAAACAAAAAAATATAATTAACTGAGACAAAGAAGAATGTGATGGGGAGGGGAACACAATGAGACAAGATATTTCAAAAACAAAAACAAAAAACAAACAAACAAATTATGGAGTCCCCTGATGGTGTAGTGGCTTAAGGCTTCAGCATTGGCGCTGTCAGCGCTGTGGCCTGGGTTCGATTCCCAGTCAGGGAGCTACCCACATACCAAAAAAGCAAAAAAACAAACAAAGATATTTCTACTTCTTTTTTTTTAAATGTGGGTAGTTCCCTGGCTGGGAATCAAACCCAGGCCGCAGTGTCTACAGCCTTAGCCACTACACCACCAGGAACCTCCGAGACAAGATATTTCTAAAATGTATTTTTTGTTGAAACAGAAATACATCACTTACTTTTCTGAATAATCAAATTCATTTTTTTAAAAAGCAGTCCTTGAACTTAAAAACAAATTGAAACAAATAAATCCCACTGTACATTAACTTGGTAACAATTCGTCAAAGAAAGGATTTATCTCAAAGGACTAGAACAGAGAACTCTATCTATCTTTAGTAGGATGCTTTCTATAGACAAAAATAGCCACAAAGTAAATTTTCACATCATAAAGTGTATTTATGGTTACTAGTATTGTCAGTACTGTTATTTTGAAACCATTTTCTTTATATGATAGGACAAAGCAATTAAGTCCCTATGTTAACTTTTTTCAAAATTTTTACTATAAAATACAACTAGGAGCTAATTATTAGGTAAAAATATTATAGCATTTGCATTGAATTAGAAATACTAATATGAGCTCATGATTTTTAAAAATAGATTTTTCTAGCTCTGTCACTGAGTGGCCTTGCAACAATGTTACCTCTGCAGCAATGAAAACATCTAGCAGGCAGATCTTGGTCTCTAATACTATTCTCTAGTAAAAGGAATCAGAGCTCCTTGGAGACATGGCTATTGCCAAGTCTGGGAGGGAAGGTACAAGGTGGGCCTACAGTGTAAGACAGCTCTCAAAGTTAAATGATGGCATGTCAAAATGAGACAGAAGTCAGCTTGAAGGAGCATTCCTGAGCTAAAACTGTAATAATGAGTATTACAAGGAAAACTAGTTGCAGTTATTAGAACATAACTTTAAAATGATACTTAAAGAAAAAGCCAGGAAAATTTTGACACAATCTGAGGCAGCAATCAAATAAATGTAGAAGGAATGAAAATACTAGAAAAGAATCACTTTACAAGCCCTGAAGAAATTACCGATTCAACCAAAAATTATTTATTGGTCATAAAGGGAAAAATACAATCATTCATGGCAGACCAGTCATATAGTATTACTCTCCTGTTATTATGCAATTTGAAGATCATCTCCTATGTATTCTGGCCAAAAAAAGCCACAATTGGGATTCTTAAAAAATATCATCAGATATTCTGAATTAGAACCATGAGGAAGTAACCACCACACAAATCAAAGAACTTCAGGAAGGCAGCTGTGATGAGTTTCTAAGATGAATGTAAGTTGAACATATAAAGTTAACTTCCTTATTCCAGTTATATAAAGAAATATTCTCCCCCCACCCCAAAAATTATGTTTTAAAATGGGTAAGAAAAGAACTTCTACACATGTGAATCTTTTAGAAATTTCTACCAGAAACAGTACAAATGGCTATACTACTTCTTAGGAAGTATTATTTTGCAAATAATAACAGTACTGTTTAACATTTATCCAGTACTTACTAGATACCAGGCACTATTTGTTAGAACTTAGAACTCCATGAGCTGCACAACCACCCTGTGAATCAAATACTATATTATTTTTTTTATATTACTAGGTGAGAAGCTGAGGCAGAAGGTTTAAGTACCTACCCAAGGTCACCGAGGTACAAAATGGCAGAGGAAGGAGTTAACACAAGCAGTCTGGCTCCATGGCCTATTTCCTCCTTAAAAACACACACACACACACACACACACACACACACACACACACACAAACACACACACACACTTTAACTTTGACTATATACTAAATTCATATAGTTAGAAAACAAACATTAGAAGGTATTTGCCTTTCTTTGCTTTATCTATCCCTCTATCACTACCCAAAACAGAGATAGCCACTTAATTTCTTGTGCATCTTTGGAGATTTTTAATGGAAACAAAAATATATATTCTTATTTCTCCTCTTTCTTACACCAAATGAAGCATACCATACATTATGCATTTTGCTTTTTTCACTTAGTCTTTTTTTTTTTTTTTTTGCTTTTTGGTATGTGGGTAGCTCCCTGACTGGGAATCGAATCCAGGCCGCAGCACTGACAGAACCAGTGCTGAAGCCTTAAGCCACTACACCACCAGGGAACTCCTCACTTAGTCTATTTCTGGAGTTATTTCAAGTTCAGTATATAGAAAGCTTCCTCTTCATTCTTTGTACAGCTGCATATCATTCTGTTGTAGATATGTACTACAATTATATTGCACCAGCCTAATGATGGCAAGAATTGCTTCTAATCTTTTCCTATGCCAAACACTAATGCAATGAGCAACCTCATACTTGTATCATTTCATGAAGGTACATTTGTAGGATTAATTTCCAGACATGAAATAGATGGGTCAAAAAGAAAATGCATTTATACTTATTATAGATATTGCCGAATTGCCCTTCCTAAGCGGGCTTCATGCTAATACTGTATTCATTTCCAAGGACTTATATTTTCAAATATATTACTACTGGGCTCCCACCTCCCATACAGCAGCTGCTTTACTTTTTCAGTTTTACTGGCTACTCTAGCTTGTCAATTTTTCCAACATGAATTGTTGAATCAGCTTTTCTAGTTCCAAAAAAAAAAAAAAAAAAAAAAACCCACAAAAAAACAAACAAACAAAAACCCCTACAGATCCAATTACTAAATTTACACATATTTCTTTATATCTTCCTACTAAAAAACATAGTATGTATTTGTTCACATCTTATGTTATATCCCTTGGTAGTATTTTAAAATTTTCTAATAGTTTTGCATATTTAAGTTTATTCCTCAATATTTTACTTTTTTATTGCTCTTGTAAACAGTGTTTTTTTTCCCTATTATGTCTTTTAACTGCTGTTGTTTGACTAGTTGAAGGCTACTGGTTTGTAGATATTAAATTGGTACCCAATAACTTTATTTAACTCTTATTTAAAATTATGTGAAGGATGATGGCGGGTGGATTCCTTAGAAAAGGCATTTTTGCAGACAGAAGTAATTTTCTTCATTACTTCACAAAATCTATTCAATCTGAGAATTCATTTAGGAGCTAGGACACCTAGAATCCAGTCGACTCATGGATAAACATTGCAACAACTAAGTTTTCTCCAAAGAATGAAGATAATTGTGCTTAACCTAGGACCACAAACCCTTGACTCCCTAATCCTGGGCTTTCTGCCTCTGCATCACATTGCTTCTCAAAATGTAACGCTGATATTCAGTCTAGGACAATCCTGTCCAACCCATGGCCATAGGCCAGCCACACGTGGCCCCGGATGGCTTTGAATGCGGCCCAACACAAATTCATAAACTCTCTTAAGATATTATGAGTTTTTGTGGTTTTGGTTTTTGTTTTTTTTTTGCCTTAGCTCATCAGCTATGGGTTAAAGTGTATTTTATGTTTGGCCCAAGACAATTCCTCTTCTTCCAATATGGCCCCCAGGGAAGCCAAAATATTAAGATATCCCAGGTCTAGAACTTAATAGCAGCCCTATATAAGCACCCCAAAGATCAAGGGATTTGAAAACCTATGAAGTAGGCTCCCTCAAACGGAAAGTTCCTTTGGAACATTACTGGTTGTTTAAGAAAACAAAAATCATGGTAATTTTCATTCTATCCCAACTAAAAAGAAATGTTTTTATATAAAATCCATTTTTAAATTATTTACCATTTAGCATCCCCCACCCGATCTCACTTCTAAATCTTCAAGTAAAATAGATCTCGGGGAAGATGGCACCATTATCATCAGCACTTTCGACAAGGGAAGTGCGGCTCAAACAGTTACCTTAATGTTGGTCTCTCATAGCTACCTCTTAACTGCATTCACACACAACCCTGCCCCCACTTTCCCACTCAATAATCTCAAACATCTGGTCAAACTTGCGGTTAAACTCAGGGTCACACAAGCTCCAACCCTTGTCGGAGGCCCCCAGCCCCACCCCACCCCAAACTAGGCCAGAAGCCCTTAAACCCACTCCCCTCCCCCGCGCCGCGCCCCAACCGATCCGGAATCCTCCCTTTCAACCTCCCGGACACGACCAGCGCAGGACGCCCACATCCCACCTTCTACTTTGGCGCCACGTGGATCGGGGGCCGGACAGACCCACGGACAAAGAGCAAAATGTCCACTCGATGCGCTGCGCCTGCGTACTCCGAAGGCTAGTGAACACTCCCACAAGTCTCCGCGACGCAACCCAAACCGTCACCAAGGCCAGGCCCAGGCAGGCATCAGATTACATTCTATCAACAGCGGCGCCGCTTTTTCCGGCCTTGGACTACATTTCCCTTAAGGCTTTGCTGGTCAGCGCTCTCTCACACGAACTTTGCTGCCTCTTCCTGTGATTATGGGACTCTCGGGATGAATAGTCTGGCCTTGGAGAAAAATCAGCTGAAGTCTGGTCGAAGGTTTGATGCGGAGATTCCCTCTTTCAAGCCTCCCGGGCTCATTGTCAACGGGCCAAGCTCACACTCTGAGGTACGACGGCGCCCATTTTGTCTGTTGCTGGTCAGGCTCTAGACTACGTTTCCCAGAGTCCACAGCGGCCCAATGTTACGTTCCTCTACGTCGTAGCTAGAGAGTTAGCTCCGCAGGGACCCGGACGCGACCAAAGGGAGGCAGAAGGTGAGGGGTCTGGGAGTCTGAGGCGGGGACGGGGCGTGTCCAGAGCTTCATATCTTTGCGAGCAGGCGGTGGCGGGCTGAGGATGCCAGATTCTGAATGGGTCTTTGTGGCCTTGTGACCAGGTGTGGTTGGGTGCCTGTGAGCGTGTGGTTGTGATCGCCTGTCTCCAGGGTGTATGGTTGTGTTTGTGTAACTATGTGTGATACTGTGTTGAAGTGTGGGGTCCTTGTTATTGTGGGAGTGATACTGCTGTGTCCCTGAAATCAAGAAAGTGGGCGCAACAGTTTTGCAGAGAGAAAAGTTTATTAAAGCAAAAGCTTGATGCTCCAAAGGGAACACACTCCTAAAGAGAATGGAAGTGACACAAGGTTATTCTCCCCAGCTACAGGTTCCCGCGTGACCAACAGTATCTGACCACTGACCACAATATTATGACCGTGTGTGGTACCATGCGCAATTGTGTGTCTATAACTGTGTGGTGACACTGCGTGTGTATCCCTGTTGTGTCCCTTGGGATTTCAGATGTAGGATATCTGCCTGTGTGACTGTGTCTCCAGAGTGAATGTTAAATTGTGACTAGTTGATGTTCAGTAGACTGGAGTAGAATGCCAGTAATTGCGTGTATCCCCTAACTGGGTATATGATTGTGATTGTGTGGGATGTTTGTGGGTGTTGGTTTGGGGAGTCTAGAACTATGTAAGAGTCATTTGTGTGTCACAGTGGTGAGATTATGTGACTGTGTGTGTGTCTTCTTGATAGGTGTGAGATTATGTCTATGTATAAGGGTGTGGAGGTGTCTGTGATTGTGTGTTTGTGTCTTAGGATTGGATGTGTGGTTGTGTTTGTGTGACACTGACCATTTGTGCAGCACCAAGTGTATGAATGTGAAGGGAGCACTAGCTCCTTTTATTAGAAAATGATGTTTAGAAATCAAGATTAGATGTGCTCATTCCTACTGGAATGTCATTGCTTCTTGACCATCTCAGCTATAAAATAAATGTATCTCTACACACACACACACATCTGTATCTGTATGTATACCTATACAGATAATTCATGATTTAATATGATGTTTCCAATTCCATTTCAACACCTTAGGGTTTATTCTTGTCTTCTCCATTTTCTTTTCTGTAACTCCTTTCTCTGACAGTGAAAACCTTGGCTCTCATTAACCACAATATATTTATTTGCTCTATCCTGAGTAGAAAATAGTTCAAGAATTGCTAACCCCCAGACCCCTTATGGTCCTTTTTGTCTTCAGTCTTATAGTATATAGTGAAAATACAGTTTTTCCTACATCCTTCTGTATGGTAATGTTACTCATTAGTATTATAGATAGGTTCATTTGTTACTGTTACACACACACACACACACACACACACACACCCTGATTCATTTTAATTATTTTTTGAGTATGTGAAATATTAACATGGTTCTAAAAGTCAAAATTAGACATAAAGATCTACTCAGTCACTACTCAGTCACTCCTCCATCATTTCTTCTCTCCCAGGCACCCATTATAGGTAACCATTCTCATTAGTTTGGTGGGGGGGAGGGGTTATGGATAAATACACATAACATAAAATTTACCATTTTAAGTATTTTTAAGTGTACTCTTCAGTAGCTTTAAGAACATTTGCATTGTTGCACAGCCATCACCATCACCCATCTTCAGAACTTTGTTCATCTCCCAAAACTGAAACTTTTTATCCAGTAAACAATAACTCTTTGTTTCCCCTACCCTCTAATCCCTGGAAACCATCCTTCTATTTTTTATCTCTATGAATTAGACTATTCTAGGGAATTAATATAAGTGGAATCATACAGTATTTGTCCTTTTGTGACTAGCTTATATGACAGTATATTATTTTCAAGATTCATCCATGTTGTAGCATGTGTCAGACTCTCCTTCCTTTTTACATTTGAATAATAATATTCCATTGTACATATTTACTGTATTTTGTTTTTCCATTCATATGGACACTTGGTTCCATCTTTTGACGCTTGTAAATAATACTGCTGTGAACATAGATTTACAAATATCTGTTCAAGTCTCTGCTTTCACTTCTTTTGGATATATACCCAGAAGTGGAATTACTGGATCGTATTGTAATTCTATGTTTAATTTTTTTGAGGAATCACCATGCCATTTTCCAGAGTTGCTGTACATTTTATGTTCCCACCAGCAATGCACAAGTTTCCAATTTCTCCACATCCTTGCCAACACCTATTTTCTGTTTTTTGTTTGTTTGTTTTTAAATAATAGGCATCCTGATGAGTGTGAAGTGGTTATCTTATTGTGGTTTTGATTTGCATTCCCTAATGATTAGTGATGTTGGGAGTCTTTTCATGTGCTTATTGGCCATTTGTATAATATATCTTTGGAGAAATGTCCTTTACCTATTTTGTTTTCAGTTTATGTTTGTTTATTGTTGTCACATTTTGTTTTGATCATCAGACCTTCAGCAATATATGAGCCGTTTATCTTAATACAATTGTCTTTGCCATAACTAAGAGCATTGGGCTGATATTTACAATTAATTTCTGACAACTTAAAACTTATTAATGGTACTGCTGTCTAATAATCAAATACTTCATCATAGACTGTAATTATTAAATTAAAAGAGCAAAGTTTCCCTCTCCCTTTTTTATCTTCAAAACAAACCAATTTTCACCTGGGAAGAGCACTTTAAGCAAAAACTTAATTTTTAACTAGTTTTATTAAACCCAGCATGCTCTAAAATGGGAAAACAAGGCTTCCCAGAGTAAATATGATACTGAAAAAGTATTAAAATTCCCTGGAAAAGTCTGTTTTTACTCCTTATCTATTTTTAAAAGGTCTTGCCTACACCTTCAAGAACACACTGTGGAAGGGCCGTGTGCAGTCTTACATGGCACAAATACTTCCAGTCATTTACTAGCTATTGTTTCTCAGCTGTTCTCCCTGTGACTTAGCAGCTTTCATTTTAGGCCATCATAGTAGTAAGTTTTTTTCTTTTGGCAGTTGAACACTATATGGAAATGTTTAAACATGGCAAACACAGTACTCACACAGGGCTACCTTGTCATGCTCAGGCCCATACATTACACTTCCTGACACCTGGGAAGGTACAGATGTCAACACCATGACTGCACAGGCTTCAGCATGCCCACATCAAGGTAGATAAAAGGTCAAATTGGAAAGAGGAATAGGAGCCATGGCCATTTCACCAGTGAAGCAACCAAGGGAATGACTTAGAAGAGCCCAATTTGCCTACAATCTCCCTGTGATACTGTCCATCACCGAAAGCAGCCTGAGGCTAATGCTTCTTCATTCACTCACCTTCATTCGTAAGGGTCTGTGTAAGAAACACACTTGAGGTCATGTCTTTCACAGGAAGAACACGTGTCATTTGTACTCCATGGCAATGGATTTTCAGCACAAACTTAATACTTTCTAACACTGTAGTAATAGTAATATACTTTTCAGCAAGAGGGACACCTTTAAATAAGGAAAAAGACTTATGCTAATTACTGTGTGTACCCACTGGATCAATCTGCAGCAATGAAATGACAAAGTTTAGTGCTTATGTACACTCGTTCAGAAGGATCAGCTGCCTTTAATGCAGGGCTGGGAAACCCTGGTTCCTGGGTTGGGCCTTCTAAGAAGGCCCATGTGTCCAGAGAGAAAAAAACTGTCTAGTCAGAAACTCTTTAAAGGACAACCTAAAAAAGACTGCAGAAGGTGTATATTAAGATTTTTCCATACTGCATGTATGCAGAGAGGCCCAGCTAAGCTCAGGTTAAGTGCATAAAGCTCATGTTCTCCTAAAGCAAATACAGTTGTTGACACACTGATGGCATCTATGAGATAAAGTAACTGCAGGCCACTCTACTAGGAATTTAATCCACTAACTGGGCAGAACTTCATATAAACATAACCTAATTTCCCTAATCTGTATATAAATAAACTCAGTAAACAATTAGTCCTTGACCTGTTTAAGATGGGAAAGTTTGTACTGGAGGAAGTGTGTGTTGTTTCCACTCTGGGAACATTCTGCCTTCAGTATTGTCTCTGCATCCAACAGCACCAGGAAAAATGGCTGAGCTAAGTCAGGGACTTGGCAACTCTCCAATCTGGAAAAATAACCACCCTCATTTTCTCCATCTTTACATCAGTATTATTTTGGGTGGGCAAACTAAAACAAGGAGAGTCTCCCAATACAAGTACAGGGGAAAGCAGAGGTGGAAATGAAAACCATCCTGTGCAGGGTGGTACCTCTACTTGCAGCTCCCATTCTGCTCTGGAACTTGGCTCACTGCTTTCTCACCGAGGCCTATGTTTAGTCCTTTTTGATGCCCTGAAAGAAAGCCTCCTCTCTAACAATTCTCTTGGTTTTCATACTGAGGTTATTATCAACACTCAGCCTGATCTCTCCAGGCTCTCCCAGCTCTAGAGGCCTTTGCCTATTTTTTAATCTGTTGAGTTGTAGTTCTGTCTATAATATATCTGAATAGCAATCCCTTATCAGATGTATGATTTGTAAGTATTTTGTCCCATTCCATGGATTACCTCTTCACTCTGTTGATAGTGTCTTTTGAGGCACAAAAGTTTTTAATTTTGATGAAGTCCACAGCATATCTATTTTTTTTCTTGCTTGTGCTTTTGTTGTCATATCCAAGAAATTATTGTTAAATCCAATGTTATGAAGATTTTTCTCTGTGTTTTCTTATAAGAGTTTCATGGTTTTAGCTTTTATGATTAGCTCTTTGATCCATTTTGAGTTGATTTTTTTTTTAATGTTATATTAAGCAAGGGTCCAACTTCATTCTTTTGCATGGTACATAGTTTTCCCAATGCCATTTGTTGCAAAGACCATCCTTTCCTCTATCTTTCTCTTGCCTGATTGCTCTAGCTAGGACTGCTAGTATAATGTTGAATAACAATGGTGAGAGTGGGCATCCTTGTTTTGTTTCTTATCTTAGAGGAAAAGTTTTCAGCTTCTCACCATTGAATATGTTAGCTGAGAGTTTGTCATATATGGCCTTTATTATGTTGAGGTACTTTCCTTCTATACCCATTTTATTGAGTGTTTTAATTATAAATGGGTGTTGTATCTTGTCAGATGCTTTTTCTGCATCTTTTGGTATGATCATATGATTTTTATCCTTTATTTTTGTTAATGTGGTATTTCACATTGATTTGCATATATTGAACCATCTTTGTGACACTGGAATGAACCCACTTGATCGTGATGTATTCTTTTTACTGTATTGTTGTATTGGATTTGCTAGTAATTTGTTTAGGATTTTTGCATCTATATTAATCAGAGATATTAGTCTAATTTTCTTTTATTATGTTGTCCTTGCCAGGTTTTGGTATCAGGTTAATGTTGGGGTGATAAAATGAGTTAGAAAGTATTGCCTGTTCTTCAATTTTTGAAAGAGTTTGAGAAGGATAGGTATTAAATGTTCCTTGAATGTTTGATGGAATTCACTAAAAATGTAAGCCATCTGGTCCTGGAGTTTTACATTTGGGGAGATTTTTTTAATGACTATTTCAGTTTCCTTACTGTTGATCAGTCTATTTAGATTTTCCAACTCTTTATGCTTCAGTATAGGAAGGTTATATATTTCTAAGAACTTGTCCATTTCTTATAGGTGATCAAATTTGGTGTATAGCCTTTCATAGTAGTTTTGTATGGTCCTTTGTGTTTCTGTGGTGTCTGTTGTAACTTCTTTTTCATTTTTTAATTTTATTTGCGTCTTTTCTTTTTTTTTCTTACAGTGAGTCTAGCCAGAGGTTAGTCAATTTTATTAGTCTTTTCAAAGAACCAGCTCTTTGTTGCATTAATTTTTTCTATTGTCCTTTTGTTCTCTATTTCATTTAATTCTGCACTAATTTTACTTCTTTCCTTCCTTTTGCTAACTTTGGGCTTCATTTATTCTTTTTCTAGTTCTTAAGGTAAAATACTAGGTTATTTATTTGACATATTTCTTGTTTCTTGAGGTAAGCCTGTAATTATATAAACTTCCCTTTTATTATCCCTTTTGCTGTCTCCCAGGAATTTTGATATACAAAGTCTGACAATTAAGTTCACGAAACTCATCTTAGAAAAAGTGCTACTTACCTACCTCATTGCTTAATATCACTATGGTCACCTTCAGAGTACTCCCCTTGGGAAGCTATGCACTAATGCCAGCAACTTGATGCCAGTCCACCCTCCAGAACAATTTTGGAACTCTTTTTCTGGAATGGCCATCAGAGGTATCATTGTATTACCCTTATGTCTTGAATGTCAATCAAAATGTCTTCCTTTCAGTATTTCCTTTATCTTAAAGTAAAGAAAAAAGTCACTGGGGGCCAGATCAGGTGAGTAGGGTGGGTGTCCAATACAGTTAGTTGTGTACTGGCTAATAACTCCCTCACAGACAGTGCCGTGTGAGCTGGTGCATTGTCATCATGCGAAAGCCATGAGTTGTTTGTTGGTGAAAAGTTCAGGTCGTTTTCGTCTAACTTTTCCACATAGCCTTTTCAGCACTTCCAAATAGTAAACTTGGTTGACTGTTTGTCCAGTTGGTATAAATTCATAATGAACAATCCCTCTGAAATCAAAAAAGTTTAACAATATCATTTTGACTCTTGATTGGGACTGACAGAATTTTTTGGTCATGGAGAATTGGCTGATTTCCATTGCTCTCTTTGATGCTTTGTTTCAGGGTCATATTGGTATACCAGTGTTTCCTCACCAGTGATAACATGGCCCAAAACATTGTCTTGCTTCTTCAAAAGGTCATGGCAAAATTCAACTCTCCTTTGTTTTTGTTCATTGGTGAACACCTTTGGGATCAATTTGCACACACTTTTCTCATGCCAAGATTTTCACATAAGATTTTCCCGATAGAGATGTTTACTTGATCTGTTACGCTTCTCAGCTGACTATTTTGATGCACAATTTGATGAAATTTTGCAATGATTTCATCAGTTCTGCTCATTACTGGCTGCCCTGACCTCTCTCCATCAGTGATGCTTTCTCTCCCCTCAGGAAAACATTTAATCCATTTGTACACTGCCGTTTTCTTCATGGCATTATCTACATAAACTTGGACTAACATGTCCCTGATTTCACTTCTACTCCTGCCGAATTTAACAAAAAATTTAATGTTTGTTCGTTACTGTAATTCAAGCTCCAACATTCTCATGATGGCACACAAAAACACACAACAACAATAATGAACACCACTCAGCAAGACACTGCCACACATCAGCACAAACACAGCTGTGAGACACAGATATACCAAGGTTATGACACCTTACTGAGTTCTTTGACAGTGCTCCCCATGTAAGCGCACAGTGGCAAGTTCACTAACTTAATGTCAGGCCTCATATCATACATACAGTAGTTCTTTTTCTTATTGCATCTTATCTTCATTCTGCTGTGCAAGTTCAGTCCTTTACTTCCTCTCCTTTTATGTTTTTATTGTCACAATGATGCATTTTTATGCTGAGTTCATTTCCAACTTGCAATAGCTATTGTCTTCTTTTGTTTTTAATGTTTTTCCCTCCTTTAAGGTTTATGCTATATTTATCTCTTTTCCTGTTGGACCCACAAATGCTCGCTGCGGCACTTGAAGCTGCAGCATTTACCCCAAGATAACTCATGGATTACAGTACTAACTTTACCCCCAAAGTGCTGTGCTTTGAAATTTGCCACATGAAAAAACATTATTAAATACCGATCATCATATATATTTCTGTTATATTAGGATTAGAGACAGGTTCTGCTGAGAAATAACTCCTATAACAGATTTTTTTTTTTTTTTTTGCTTTTTGGTATGTGGGTAGCTCCCTGACTGGGAATCGAACCCAGGCCGCAGCACTGACAGCGCCAACGCCGAAGCCTTAAGCCACTACACCACCAGGGAACTCCCTATAATAGATTTTGTATTTTATTTTTACATTGAAAACCATGTTTATGTAAAATTAAATGAATGTGGCAGTGAGCTTCACTTTTTTTCTCTAAACAGGAAAAAGGGTTACGTGTTTAATACCCTACTCTGAACATGCATTGCAGGTTTCTGCTTCTGTCTGTCTTTTACAGTGTAGTGTAGTATCCTTTTGTCTTTTTGCTTCAGGTAGAAGGACACCCTTTAGTATATTTCATGTAATGTAGATCTTGTGGTGTTAAATTCCCTCAGCTTCTGTATGTCTGGAATAGCCTTTATTTCTCCTTTATGTCTAAAGGATAACTTTACAGGGTAAGTTATTCTTGGGTGGTGATTTCTCTCTTTAAATAATTTAAATATTTGATTCCATTCCCTCCTAGCTTGTAGGGTTTTTGGTGAAAAGTCCCCTTATAATCTAATGGGATTTCTTTTGTAGGTTGCCATCTTCTTTTCCTGGCTGCCTTGAGAATTCTTTCCTTGTCATTAATTTTTAACAGTTTTAATATAATTTGCCTTGGAGAAGGCCTCCTTGGATTGAGGTAATTAGGTTTTCTGTTAGATTCCTGGATTTGAGGATTCAGTTCTGTCCGTAAGCTTTGGAAGTTCTTGTCATTGTTTCAATAAGCTCTCTGTTCCTTTCTCCTTCTCTTGTCTTTTTGGTATATCCATTATTCTTATATTGCTCTTTCCGATGGAGGCAGATAGT
>PVJL010004301.1:81567-101771 GCA_004026885.1 Lyroderma lyra
TTTTTTTTTTTTTTTTTTTTTTTTTTTTTTTTTTTTTTTTTTTTTTTTTTTTTTTTTTTTTTTTTTTTTTTTTTTTTTTTTTTTTTTTTTTGCTTTTTGGTATGTGGGTAGCTCCCTGGCTGGGAATCGAACCCAGGCCGCAGCGCTGACAGCGCCAACGCCGAAGCCTTAAGCCACTACACCATCAGGGAACTCCCTCCTTCATTTTTTTACTCCCAAATCTCTTGCGTCTTCTATCTCAGTCATTTCTGGAGTCTATCTTCGATATCACTAATGCTCTCCTCCATCTGGTCTACTGTGTTTCCTAAACTCACTAGTTCATTCTTCATCCATTTTATTGATTTGTTCAGCTCCAGAATTTCTGTTTGATTCTTTTTTATAGCTTCAATCTTTTTGGTAAAGTGCTCCTTTATTCATTGACTTTATTTCTGAGCTTATTAAATGGCCTTTATGAGTTTTCTTGTATTGTTGAGTTTTTCCAGAACTGCAATCTTGAATTCTGTCATTTATATCACATATTCATGTCTTTAAGTTTATTTTCTGGAGATTTTTCATTTTCTTTCTGTAATATTTTGATGGATTGTTTGTCTGCCTATGCGTTTATGGGAATGAAGTACGCTTTCTTTTAGTATATGTGCTGCTGAATGGGCACAAAATATGCTTTTCTTAGGAAAAGTATTTGACACGTCCTTATTTTAGGTTGATAAGTAAAGGTCTTTCTTTTTTTCCCCAGTAGGTGGCGCTGAAGCACGTTTTATTTTCTCTTCCTTGCAGTGCTGCGGCTTCTGTTCTCTGTATCACCTGGGCGCTATGTGGGTGGTCACATGGGATGTGGAAAATGCCCCATATTCCTTGAGGAAGTAAATGTCCTCTCTGAGACCAGGTCACTTCGGTCTCAAGGTTCCACCCCTGTGGGGAAATGTCGTGGGCAATGGGACTCCGGGCCTATGAGATCCCAGCACTGCCGCCTGCAATTGGATGCTGCCTGCAGTGCTGTAAAATCTGAGGAGGCTCAGATACCTCCACCGGGCTCCGCTGCTATGGGTGGGGCAGGGTGGTAGGGAGAAGCCAGTTACCGGCGTTTGTGGCCTTGTTCTCCTAGTCATGGCGGCTTCCAGACCTCAGCTGCCACACCTCTGTTCCCTACCCCCAACTCCCTTACTGGGTTTAGCTGTAGTGTGTACCTGCCACCCAGGGAGCAATGTTTCTGCCTCTCCAGTCCTCAGAGCTGTTGAGAGTGAGTGCTGTAACCTGACACTTTCGCAGCCACAGCACCTGCTGGGGCTGCTTCTCTGGGAGGTTGTAGGGAGGCGGCTAGCATCTGGGGCTTTGTTTTCAGCCTGGTAATGGTGGCTGCCAGACCACAGCTGCCACACTTTCGTGTTCTGTCTCTACCCCTGTGAATAGGTTCAGCGCAGTATGTGGGTGGTGACTACTCAGGCAGGAATATTGATTTTTACTCCTCTGCTTCTTAGGGCTGCAGAATGTGTACGATATATAAGTGGACTCCTGCTGCTCCGGAGTCCCCTGGAGCCACTGTGAGCTCTAGGCTGTATGTCGGTGGCACTGTCTGTGTCCTTCCTCCTTTCCTCCTCCTCTATTTGCTCAGATACACCCACAAAGCAAGGATATCTCAGATGGGTTTGTGTGTTAAGCAGGGAATCCTTTGTTGAATTATAGTTGTCCAATTTCTAAATTCAAGGGACAAGATTTGAAGGACCTCTCAGTCACCATTCTGCTGACATCACGCTGCTATCACTTTTATATAAATTCTTTAACCTGGCTGCCTCATTTAATAATATATTGACTATCATACTATTACATTTTAAAATTGCTGTATAATATTTCATTTTTGAGGTGTACCTTAATGTATTCATTTTACTGCCTACCAAAGAGTATTTGTATTTCTGTATTTTAATTGTGAAATAGACCTAAATGTATTCTTGTGCATGCAGTTCATGTATTGTTTATAATGAATGCCCTGGTGTCAGCAGTTAGACATATATTAGGAATTTGCAACTTTGCAAAATCTAATCTAGAACTCAGGGAGACAAAATACTTTTAAAAAGTTACAGTCTTTATATTTTAAATTTCAATGAATGTAATAGGAGAGATAAAACTTGTATACAGATGTCCAAAGTAAAAGAGCTAAATGGCACTAGGTTAGCCTGGTAGTATGCTATGAGAATTTATGATGGAGATACTTTATGACCAAAGTAGCTATTGCCATGTCATGTCATAGCTAATCAAACGGATTTGATAAAAACTTCATGGAGCTGCATTCGTTTCCTTGAGTTACCTATATCCCCTGAAGTTTTCATTCTAATTATCTGAAGTATGACCAGTGGAGCAAAATGATATAGCTGTTTGGGGAACATGGGAATAAGGGCAGATAGGGCAGATGCAGAAACATAATAAACCCGTCTGGCAAGAAAAGCTGAAAGGAAGCATCGCTTACACACAGGGCATAGGCAGGTGAGTTTTAGTTCTTTTCCAGGCAGGACTCCAGTGCACATGAAGATAGTTATTAAATCAAGAAGTTTGGGAATCCCCTGATGGTGTAGTGGCTTAAGGCTTCGGCGCTCCGGCGCTGTCGGCGCTGCGGCCTGGGTTCAATTCCCAGTCAGGGAGCTACCCACACACCAAAAAGCAAAAAAATAAATAAATAAATAAATAAAAATCAAGAAGTTTGCAGCTAACAAAGCTAACAAAGCAAAAACAACAAAAGGCATCTGTAAAAATGCATTTTCTTTTAGAACAGAATATCCTGAGCTATTATTTCATATTCAAAGGAAGATTGTTTAAAATAAACAAACAAGCAAAAACAAAACAAATTTTCTTTTTCATCTGCTATTTGGGAATAGCTTACATTGACCGAATTTTAAAATACACATTTAGGGCCTTTGAGCTGTACTGTGAGCAGATACATCTGTGTACCATTCAAAAAAATACACATTTGAAAATTACTGCATGGTTTTTTGTTGTTTTTTTTTTAATGTGGGTATTTCCCTGGCTGGGAATCAAACCCAGGCTACGGCGTTGACAGCACGGAAGCCTAGCCACTACACCACCAGGGAACTCCCTGCATGGTTATCAAAAAAATACACTTAAATAAAACTAAGAAAATTGAACATCACAACCCAGAGACAGTAATCTTTAAAGATAAAACTTCCTAGCCATTTTCTTTCTAATTTGTTTGTCTATATTGATATACACATGTGTTTTATAAACAGGACCATTTGATGCCCAGCTGTCTTTAATCTGCTTTTTTTCTACTAATCATGTCTTGAACATTTTCTTTTATTGACTCTTACCACTGAATGAGTGAGTACTTAGAATTACTGTTTTATAGAACTCTTTCACTTATAATACCTATTATCTGACTCAGAATACTGAACATTGCCTGGGAATGTACATATTCCTCAATATATTGATTTTTGGTTGATGTTTGTACTGGAAAAATTTATGTTTACATCCATAAAATTCAATACAACATTTTAAAATATGACATATAGGAAAATTTTCAAATTATGCAGAAATACAATTAGTAAAATATCAGTCATGTAAATATTTTGATAAGTGTATAGATTTGTGTGTCAACAAAAGGGATGTGCAGATATTTATGACACTAAGAGACACCATGTTAGAGCACACAAGCAATTAGTTATTAATAACCATAATAATTAGTGATCAGGAAGTGATATTTTAAGAAATTTTCATCCTAACACAATAGTTTATTACTTGTATATAGGTGTTTTTTTGTTTTTAGTTATGTTTTAGGAAATTATTTGGGGTATTTTTTTTATTTGGGGGGTTTTATGTTGAAAAATGATGCATTATACTTTCTACATTTTAAATATTAGGAAAAATGCTCCTGATTGGAGTTTTTACTCAGAAAGATTGCTGTTTCAGGAATAGATTTTTTTTTTTTTTTTTTTTTTTTTTTGGTATGTGGGTAGCTCCCTGACTGGGAATCGAACCCAGGCCGCAGCGCCGACAGCGCCAATGCCGAAGCCCCAAGCCACTACACCATCAGGGAACCTCAGGAATAGATTATTAATGGTAAGGTGAAGATACCTATATAATGTCTGTTTCTCATGACCTGGCAGCTTCTCCCAGTCCCTCAGCCCAGGCACTGTATGATATGGGACCCATGGTCTCTAAAGAATAAGAATGTCTGTCAATTTAGAGATAGGAAAATTCAAGAATATAGCTTCAATCTTTTCTAGGTGGTGTATATGGATGGCTGAACTTTGCTCAGAAAGATTTGTACGAAGATTTGATGTTAGAGATCTAGAGGAGCATAGTTTTGCTAGGTCAAGATCTACTTGTCTTATAACTCATAATCTGCCTTTTTAGGGCCTTTTGTTTCACATTGTAGGTTTGTGAAAAAGTCCCTTTGAGACATATAGAGTTGGAAATGGACAGATCTGCTCTATTATTTCTGAAGCTTCTTCCTTTTTTTTTATTGCTTTTTTTCTCATATTGATGAAGACCCTGAGTCTGAATATTTATATAGTTAGTTAGAGTATAACTGAATTAGTATATTAAGTAGGACAGGCTGTTATGCTGTGGTAGCAAACAACCCCAAAATCTCAGTGGCTTACAGAATTACTTTTTATTTCTTGCTCATGCTGTATGTTCAATGTGGGCCAGCATAGACAGAGTCCCAGACGAAAGGAGGCTTCATCAACCTATAGCTGTATCACCTGAAATACACAGCCTCCCTGGCCATCACATCAGGGAATAGAAAGATAAGAGAATTGTGCAGTCTTTCCAGTGCCTCAGACTGAAATGACACACATCACCTCAGCTTATATTCCATTCAGCAAAACCAGTTTATGGCCCCGCCTAACTGTAAGGATTAAAAAATGGCATCTTCTGTATGCCCAAAAGGACAGGAATAATGGATAATTGGAAAACTGGATAATGGTGAAACATTAGTAATAAAATTAGTAATATCTACTACACTGGCTAAGATCCATTTCTTTTTCTACACGTAGGAAGTTGCTTCTGTAAATTAGGGGTGATTTCTTTTTGGAACAAAGAAGACAACCTGGAATGTAGAGAGGGTTGACAAGAGGCTCATCCACAGGTGAGTGAGGGGGCTAAGAAAACAGGAAGCTTTTCATATGAAAGCTCACCTCCTCTGTAGGAAGTCCGGAACTTTAAGTTATTGTTTGAGAATCTGCCCCTCAAAGGCTCCAGAACAGGGATGTCCAATCTTTTGACTTCCCTGGGCCACATTGGAAAAAGAATTGTCTTGGGCCACACATAAAATACACCAATACTAATAATAGCTGATGAGCTAAAATAAAAGGGCTCGTGCATAATTTTCATAATGTTTTAAGAATGTTTACGAATTTGTGTTGGGCTGCATTCAAAGCCATCCTGGGCCACATGCAGCCCATGGGCCACAGGTTGGACAAGCTTGTTCTAAAACTATGAAGAAAATCAAGCTTCTTCAGCATATGAGTTCCCAAAGACACCTCCTTTACTGACTCATGAGTCATGCCATATTTCCTTTTATAATACACCCCCCATTGAGGAAGAAGGGATTAATTATATTATTTATGATTATAAAATGTATGATTAAAGGAAAACCTGAAAATAAAAAAAAAACAGCAACAACAAAGATCCACCATGATTATACACCTAGAGACAATGTGAAAATTTAATTGAAAATCCTTTCAGTCCATCTTCTGTGCATATACACCTGCATGTGTATACCATATGTATATTTTTCCTATAAAAATAGGGTTTCCCTATGTATACTGTTTTACTACCTGTCCTAGTCACCCAACATTGTTTAACATCTTAACATCAACAAAGATATTTATCATTCTTTTCATGGTAACAATGTTTCCATCATATGGCTATACTATAGTTTACTTAATCAGTCTTCTTGTAGGATATTTAAGTTCTCTCCAAGTTGTTTCCATTGTCAACATTGTCTCCATCATTTATCCAACACACATCTTTTCAATAGATTCTCAGATATGGAATTGCTTCATCAGAACACATACTTGGTTTAATTTCTACTAACATTCCTTGTTGCAAATTTATTCAGTTACAACCTACTGTGTGTGTCCATTTCCTCACATCATGCTATTGTGGAGTATTGTCAATCTTTTAAATTTTTGTCAAATGATAACTACTATAAAATGGTATTTTCTTGTTGTTTTAGTATGTATTCCCTTCATTACTGAATTTTTTTTTTTTAAGATTTTTTTTTTTTTTTGTATGTGGGTAGTTCCCTGGCTGGGAATCAAACCCAGGCTGCAGCGTTGACAGCGCCAGCACCAAAACCTTAAGCCACTTACACCACCAGGGAACTCCCTCATTACTGAATTTTAAAAACTTTTGATAGATTGATGAGCCAATTTATTATTTACTGAATTGTCCATGCATAGCCTTTGCTCATTTATCTAAAATTATTGTTTTTTTCTGAAAATTTAATTTTAAAAGTACTATCCATGAAGGGTTTTGTTTTATATCTGACTTGTGAATTAAAGATATTTCTAATCTTCTCAAATATATTATTTTTCTTTGTGTTTTCTTCCTTTTATGTCATATATCCACAAAATATAAATACATTATATTTGTCTGAAATACTTTTACAGTTATTTAAATTTTTTTACTGTAAATATTTTATCAAGTTAAAACTTCTTTTTGGCTTATGATATGACCACAGAAAATAGGCTCAGAAACTTCTACTTTGATAAATTTATGAGGCTTTCATTGTGATCTTACACATTCATTGCAGTGTTTGAATGCCTCCTATGCAGTATTTTATGTTCTGAGGAATTGATAATGAACAAAACCAACAAGATCCCTGTATTTAAGTTCAGTGGGAAGAGTCAAATAATTGACAAGCAAATATATAATACAACACTAAAAGCTATTAAAAATGCATGCAGGGTAGGCTAGAGAGAGTGGCAAGGAATAATATTTTAATAGTTTGGTCACAGAGGTGAAGTTTAAGCTGACACCTTCTTGAAGCGAGAAAACAAGCTCTATGACTACCCAGTGGAGGAGCATTGCAGAAAGAATATACAAAGCCTCCAAAGTGAATGTTTGGTATTATATGGTGAGTTCTAAATAGTCCATGGTCATTTAAGAATAATGAATATCCCATTGGTAAGGAAAAATTTTAGAATTGTTACCAGCATGCATCCAGGTATGGATGGCCCTTTATGAATTTTTATAAGCTCTCAAGAATTCTTTTTAACTTAAAGATTCAAGTATTTCATTTCCTCTAGAAAATATTCTTTGATTTATTTTTTTCTCTAGCTGTTTTGTTTTTTTATCCACTTTTATACATGTTTTAGGTTTTCTACATCTCTCTTTTATACCTCTGATCTTTATTTTCAGAATTCATCCTTCTGTGTCTTTTTCCTCTGAATTCTGAGTCGTTCTCTTAGGTTTCCCACTGCCTCATCCCCTTCTAACACTGCCTTGTCTAATAATTCTTAGAAGAAACTATTGTCAGACTGTCTCCTGTGATAAAGCACTTAGAAAAGGTTCTACTTTCCTTCTCCCATTAACCCCTAACTCTTTCAGTTGCCTTCCTTCTACCCTGGGATTTATTATTTATTCCTTCATTAATGGCAGTGTCCACAGGGAGGCAGTGTACTCTAATGGAAACTTCCATAGGCAGCAGACTAGAACACTTGGGTTCTTATCCCGTCTCTGATTTTATTAGCACTGTGGGGACTTAGTTCCCTGGTGGTGTAGTGATATTTTATTACCTGAGTAGCCATTGTCACGTCATATCATCTCTAAGTCAGACTTTTCCCATAAGAACTTTGTGGAGGTACATTCATTTCCTTGAAAATAATGTGAGGAATACAGTCAACTTTATTTAACCCACAGGGTGGTTATAAAAATAAAACTAAATGTAAATGAATGGCACCATATCATCTGATCCTGTAATCCCGGAGATCATTCCTTTACCTGTGTACTCTGCCTCGCCTAGGTATAATCTGTCTGTGATCTTCTCTGTAATTCAGCATCCTCACACTCAGATACCGGTTTCCGTCCCCTCCCTCCTACCCAAAATCACTGCTCCAGACTTGCCTCCTATGTTCCCCCCTTGTTAATTTCTCTCTACACTGGAGTATTCCCATCACTATAAAACATGCTGTAATTTCTCCGTCATTCAAAGCAAGCAACCCTCTGTGGACCCATATCCACCTCTACTTCCATTTTTCTGTTTTTTCCTAGCAGAACTCCTGGAAAGGGATGGTTCTTCTGTCTCCATTACCTGTTCTTCCATTCTCTGTTGAACCCACACCAGCCAAGCTTTGGTGTCCTTCACTCTAGAGCATCAGCTTTTGTCAAGAGTTCTAATGATCTCTATAATGCCAAATCCAATGGACAGTTCTCATTCCTCATTTGGCCTCAACTTCCTTCTTTGTATACTTTCTTCATTGGATTTCTAGTGAAACCCAATTCTCTTACTTTTCCTTCTCTCTCAGCACTGTCTCCTCTTCAGACTCTTTGTTTTCATCTTCCTGTTCTCTAACATTTTGAGCCCCACGGACTCAGGTCTTAGACCTGTTAACCTAAAACTAAAAGGCCAAAGTGAAAGTCAAAAAGCTTTTCTGTGAGATCCAAATGAATAGGTACTTATTCAAGAAGCACTGATTCAGGTAGGAACCCAAATAGTGTTCCGATTAGGAGTCAAAGGCAAGAGGTATTTATGAGAAAGGGAAGGGGAAAATTACACCAATAGAAAGAAAGTGTTTCTAAAGGTACAGCTAAGCTAACACAGTGACACTGATTCTAAAGAATCAGTCCAGTAAGTCATAATACCGTCTTTCCTATTATCTTTGCAAACAGTTTGGGATAGTGTTGCTTTAGGCCCAGTCCAAAGGTTATTTTTCCCAGACTTAACATTCTAAAGGTTTGAGGAATAAGACTTCACAGCAGTTCCTCTAGGATGGCTGCTCCATTTTAAAGTGGCTCTATTTATGTTATTTTTCACAGACCATTCAGTCTGTGCTTACATGTCACCTTCTCAATGAAAAGCCTTCTCAGGCCACTCTTCATTCCCCCAAAACTCTCTGTCCTCTTACTCTTGTTCATTTTTCTCCATAGAACTTTGTCCACCTGACACATAAATAGGAGTATCAATGTTAGTACTGCCTCTTTCCATTAGAATGTGAGATCCCTGGGACAGGGGACTAATGGCTACATTATTGATAGTAATGATTTCCATCATCACAGAAAGTCTTTTGGACAGCACTGGTCTAAACCTTTCCCCAAACAATGTGAAGTCATTCCAAATTACGCTGTTTTCCAAACTTACCGTATATTTTGGGTCTATAGTTTTGCTACTGCTCTTCCCTCTGCTCAAAATCCTCTTCTGTCCCTCTTCTGTCTGTTAAAATTCTCTGATTTTAGGTCCCAAATCACATTCTATAACTTACAGGAAATTTTCTTTGACACCACCCCCATTGATTAAATTAGCCTTCCTTCTGATTCCCCTACCATGGAAAGCTTCTTGTACCTCTAATTAGAACCAGCCTTACTGCTCGCCTTAAAACCCCTGAGTTCTTATTACCTTGAGATAAAGGCCATTCCCCCACAGAACTCTAGCCTCAGCACTGGCCAGCCAGTGAGGAAGTGATGTTCTGCAGGAAAACAGTAGGGAGCATTTAAATGGAAAATAAGGAATGCTGAGCCAAGAGGCTGCTACAAATTGAGTTCCTACTCAGGTCAGTTTTGTCGATATACCAGAATGCTTGTAAAATGCTTGTTACTGTGGTTTTCTTACTCCTGTTTGGTGAGTTCAGCAGAGGCTGGAAGTTTTGACAAAGCCTCTGGTGTGGGTGGTATGGCCCCCTTTTGGACTTAGAAGGAGAAAGTAGAGTCCAGGACAGTACCCAAGTAGAGATCTACCTGTTGAGCCCAGAGAAGCTGAAAGACTTTGTTTAAGAATATCTTTTTCAGAAGATTTGGTATGCACGGGTATGCTATGCTCCTAGCCTGCAAGCACTGTCCTCATCTTTAGAGCATAAAGTGGGTTAAGTCTGAGTTACAATCTTTTTTGTTGTGGCTACAAAGGCCGATCTGCTTGGAACAGGCAGGAGCTGTTAGGCCTCATCTAGGGTATAGATTGGCAGCAACAAGGTGAGGAACTGTCCAGGCCAAAATCCCTCCTGCCAAGGTGCATGGATTCTGTGTCAGTACTGGAGCACACCTGCCTTGAATCCATCTTTTGGTTTCCTAGGGTTTCAGGAGGGGCTGGGTTTTGTTAACTCCATAGTTCTTAGCATTAGTGTTCTGTGGTGGGACAAGGAGAGCAGAACAGGGACACAAAGTGCAATTGTTTCAGTTTGTCTATTTACGAGTGCTGAGGCGAACTCAGTTTATGAGAAATTTGTCCCTTCTCTCTCTACTCTGCTTTTTCAGGACGCCGTACTTATCCAAGAGAAGAGAAATCTGAGGTAGTTCTAAAAGCCATGGCCCAGGTAAGTTGTAACTTCCACTGTCCTTGAAATAACCTCTTCTCCCTCCAGATCATATGAACATTTGTGTCCTTATCCTGAAAACTTGCCTTTCTCACTGAGCCCCATTCAGTAACCTGCTCCTGGTTCCTCCATTCCAGGGAATGAGTGATGGTGCCCCATCTCCCTTAGTGGCCCTCAACAGTGGTCACATATGCACACAGTGCTTTTACCAGAGCACCAATGGAGCCGAAATCGATTCTTTTGAGAGCCTCCCTTATCAGAAACATAGTTGAATGGGACCAAAAATAACTTTGGTCTTTTCCATTAACCTGGGTGGTTTCCTTTTTATCTCCTATTTTTTGTCACCTCCTCTTTAAAAATCATAAAACATTTCACACTATCAGACTTCAGTGGTCCTTTGCCATGGTCTCTCTCTCAGCTTGGCCCGTTTCTCTCTTGAAACATACTTCGGTAAAACTTTCCTTGGGGTAAGGGGTGTGGGGGAGAACAGATGGGGACTCAGATATATGGTAATAGACACAGAACTGACTCTGGGTGATACATAGTGCAACACATAGGTGACGTATGGTAGAATTGTACTCCTCGAACCTCTGTGAGTTTTACTAACCAATGTCACCCCAGTAAATTTAACAATAAAAATTAAAAAAAAAAAAAGCAAAAAAAAAAATGTTCTTTAGTGAGACAACATGGATGGACCTAAAGGGTATTATGCTAAGTGAAATAAGTCAGTCAGAGAAGGATTAATACCATATGATCTCACTTATATGTGGAATCTGAAGAATAAAATGAGCAAAACAGAAACAGACTCATAGAGAAAACAAACTGATGGTTGCCAGATAGGAGGGGGACTGGAGGGGGTCTGTGAAAAAGGTGAAGGGACTAAGAAGTACTAATTGGTAGTTACAAAATAGCCATCGAGATATGAAGCACACCATAGGGAATATACGCAATAATATAATAGCTATGTATGGTGCCAGGTGGGTACTAGATTAATTGTGGGATCACTTTGTGTGTACCTGAAGCTAATATAAAATAATATTGAGTGTCAACTATAATTGAATTTTTTTTTAATTAACAAAATGTCCTTTGGTCTTGCAAAGGAATTTATTAGAGATGAATGACTATGAAATGGTCCATTTGGAGGTTGAAAAATTCGTGTTTGTTGTGGGCCACATTTTTTTTATTGTTAGACTTATTGGGGTGACATTGGTTAACAAGTTACATAGGTTCCAGGTGTACAATTCTACGGTGCATAATCTGTGCGTTGCATTATGTGTTCACCCAGTCATTTCTCTTTCTATCACCATATATTTGGCTCACCCTGCCATCTTGCCCCCAGGTAACCACTGTGTCCATGAGGTTTTTTTTTTTTTCCTTTGTTACTTTCAGTTTTATATTCCACATATGAGTGAATTCATATGGTTCTTGTTTTTTTTCTGATTGGCTTATTTCGCTTAGCGTGATGATTTCCAGGTCCACCCATGTTGTTGCAAATGGCAGTATTTCATCTTTTCTTACAGCTGAGTAATATTCCATTGTGTACATGTACCACAGCTTCTTTATCCAGTCATCTATCGCAGGGCACTTTGGTTCTCATGTCTTGGCGACTGTGAACAGTGCTGCAATGAACATTGGGGTGTATAAGCCTTTATGAATGTGGGCCACATTTATGTGATTGGAGTATACCCTCCATTAGTTTTCTTATTTCGGGAACAAGGAAAAACAAACAATGAAGGATGACAGATATTATCAAATGTTTAATAAACTGAAGATTTTACAAGTCTTGTTTAAGCTAAATGCCCCCCAAATAATGGAATAATTATATCTAATAGAACATAAAGTACATATTATGTAGCAAATAAAAATTCTTATGTTTGTATAAAATTTGCCATAACAAAAATCATATTCATGATCCTAACAAACAGAAGCAGTGGGGACCCTGGTGTCATTTTCAGCAGTATAGTTCTTTGTTGTATAGGTACATAGGTACATACCCCACATAAAAAATAGAAAATTCCTTTTATTTACTAGTAATGTGTGGGTTTATTGTTTCAGGGGTTGGTGACATTCAGGGATGTGGCCATAGAGTTCTCTCAGGAAGAATGGAAGTACCTGGAACCTTCCCAGAGGGATTTGTACAGGGATGTGACTTTGGAGAACTTTGGTAACTTGGTTTCATTAGGTAAGGCTGTTGTATTATACAGTGTGCCAGATGGGAAGCAAGGCTCCCAGGGACTGTAACAGTGGGCAGCGGTTACACCTCTGGCCAGAAGGGGTAAAGGGAGGAAACACTGCCAGTGGAATATTGTGAGAGCCAGAGTCATGGAGAAGGGCCTGGCTGGCAGCAACTGTAGTTACTTCCAGAACTCCTGGGTCAAATGAGGGAGGGGAGAATGAGAAGAAATACGCTGAACTTTGTCTCCTCCTGCCTGCTGATTTCCTGCTAATGCTTTCTATCTGCCAAACCCAATGAAAAAACAATGGGGCCAGTATAATGCAGTCCTTATAGGTAAGCTATCCAGGGCACAGAACAGGACCAAGAACAGCAAGGAATGGACTGGGAGGAAAGAAAATGAATGGAGAATAACCACCATAGTCATCTACTCCAAGTAATTCAGGATAGCCCTCTGGAATTTCTGATTTCTTCCTGGTGAATTTCTAGGGAAACTTACAAGTTTCAGGCTGAATTTCTGCTCTCTGTTACCAAGGGAATTATTTGGTCTGTGCTTTGTGGAAGTGGAAATGGATAGTTCCATTGGCACCTGCATCTTCCCATCCTTTGGACAACCTTCACACCTTCTTTTGTGTAATTACCTCTCTTCCTTGGTGACCAAGAGACTAAGTTTGAATTTTGAAACAGCATGATCTTTCCGCATTTCTTTTCCTGTCAACAGGACTTTCCGTTTCTAAGCCTGATGTCATCTCTTTATTGGAGCAAAGGAAAGAACCCTGGATAATTACAAATGATGTAACAGGACTATGGTGCCCAGGTAAGTAAGGGTTGATCCAGTTGGGGAGGTCATTGGAAATAATAGCCCAGTGAATGAGTCAACTGATTTGAGTTTTTATCAGGAAACTCCCTTCAAAGCCCCACCAAAAACTAAGGAATAAAAGCCTGAGATGTGAAGGCATGAAGAACAAAGAGGTTGTCAGCATCAACTGCCAAGGGAACCTTGTCCTTACTCCCCTTAATTCCTCTCTTTCTTCTCTTATATTTTCTTCCCATTCCAAAAAGGGATGTGCCCCCATCTTTCCCAGTGGCAACCTTTTTACCTGTGCTTTGGATCCTTTTTTCTATTAAGTCTCTTCATCCCTTCAAAACAGTGTCTCCCTTTACTTAATTCAGCAATTCATTTCTTCTCTTAACTTTTGAGAGGTAGGGATGTATAGTGACTGAGGACAGACTCTGGAGTAAGACTGCCTGAATTCAAATCCTGGCTCTGCCACTTAGCAGATATGTGAGTTTAGGTAAATTATTTAAATTTTCTGTTCTTCAGTTTTCTCCTCTGCACATAGGATAAAAATAGTGCCTGCCTCATGCAGTTATTGTGGCTTTTGTATGCATTAATAATAATGTGAAATACCCAGAACAATGCCAGGCAATAGTGACCACTAAACAAATGTTAGCAACTGTTATTAATTGGCACTTGCTAGATGGTATTGGAACCTTTGAATGCTTAGTTATCAGCTACCCCTCCTGACTAATCTGCTGTTGTCATTTATTTTCATCTGGAATCATTTTTCTTCCATCTAAAGAACACCCTTAAATTTTCCTTCTGTGCAGGTCTGCTGACAAATTCTCTCAGTTTTTGACCACATGAAAATGTCTTCATTCTATATTCTTCATTCTTTCTTGTAGGATGTTTTCACTGAGTATGGAATTTTGTTTTAGCAGGAATTTTCTCTCATCCCAAAGATGAAATATTTCACTGCCTTTTCTCTTCCAATGTTGTTGATACATCAAATTGTTCCAATTTTGGAAAATGTTCTACATATGAGGGCTGTCCAGAAAAAATCCAGCATAAATGCCTCTATTTTATTTTTTTCTTTCTTTCTTTTTTTTTAATTGTTAGACTTATTGGGGTGACATTGGTTAGCAAGAATTACATAGGTTCCAAGTGTACAATTCTACAGTGCATCGTCTGCTTGTTGCATTATATGTTCACCCCCCAGTGTGAGTTCTCTTTCCATCACATATATTTGGCTTGTGCCTCTATTTTTCATATTACATGGCTGGATACTTTCCAGACAGCCTTCGTATATTTAAAACTAATGTTTGGGTAAGGCACTCATTTCTTTAACTATAAACCTTTTGATTATATAATTTAGAATTTGTCCTTTAACTATTTCTGTACTTGCACTATCAGATTCTGAGAATTGTTTTAGATGTTTTGTACTATTTTACATTTTTTTAAATTCATTTCTATTGTTAGACTTTTTGGGGTGACATTTGTTAGCAAGAATTACATAGGTTTCAGGCATACAACTCCACAGTGCATTGTCAACTTGTGTAATAAGTATTTTACATTTTTATAAAGATGAAATATAGATCCTCATTGCAGTTTCTACTTTTATCAGTACAATCCATCCTCTTATTTTTTCCATTTAGTGCTTTTAACATGGAATTTTATTTTTCCTGATGTTAATATCAAATACGCTCTTTTTGACATAATCTTTACTTATCCCTTTTTAAAAATTATTACCACTTTATTTTAAGTGTGTCCATGGTAATAAGGATTCTATTAGAGTTTTTCTGAATCAGTCTGAGATTCCTTAAACTTAACAAGGGAATTCAGTTCATTCTCATTTATTGTGATAATCAATGTTTCCTTATTTCTGCCATTGTATTTAATATTTTCTATTTCTCATTCTTATTTTCAGATATTCCTGTTTTGCTCACATTTTACCACTCATCCTATATTTTTCGTATATATTTTGTTTTATCTTTATTGTTTTTTTTTTTACACATCAATTTTGTAAAGAAACTTAGACAGCAGTTTGTATTTTAAAAGGGCCATTTTTTTCTTCTGTCTCTGTGGGCAATGTTGTGCTTAGTTCCTGGCTATTTATATTTTGAAGACATGATAAGAGTTATAACTTTATGACACAGAGACAGACTGTAAGATTTTTGGCATTATTTATTTGACAACACTTCCCATGTAATTTAACATACTAAGTAGGCTTCATTAGTTTAATTTTTTTTCTCTCATAAAGAAAAAGAACAAATCTTTGAAATGTTTTAGGGATCCTTTTGAAAAACTCCAAAGTTTAAAAAAATCTCAAAGGTCAAGAAAAAGACTTTAATTTTTTAATTTTGGGAAGTATATCAAACATATTTTGATAAAATCATAGGTTATTGTAAAACAATACTTGTTATTTATTTAACCAAAGTGACAATAAAATATTTCAAAGACAAATAGAGAAGGTTACAGAGTTATGAGCAAAATTATAGTTTTTTAATATTGAGAAGACTCATGTACTGAAACAATTAAAGATCTGATGATAAAGAGCACAGGAAATCATTTATTTTTTGTTTTGTTTTTTTGTTTTGTTTTTGTATGTGGGTAGTTCCCTGTCCAGGAATCGAACCCAGGCCGCAGTGCTGACAGTACCAACACCGAAGCCTTAAGCCACTACACCACCAGGGACCTCCAAATCATTTAAATGAAACAAAATCTTAGGGTCTTTCTATAATCTTAAGAGCATACCAATAATACAGGAAATTTTTGTTTTTTTAGCAGAGAAATAACATTAAGTTTTAGCTTTATATAAGTACACCATTGACATTAAAACTTAATTTAAAAAACCTTTTATATATTAACAATTTAATCTTAGCTAGCTTAATATATAAGGTAAAATGTTGAAATAACCTGAACAAAATTATTTTTATCTTTTTATGAAAATATATCTTTATATTTTATATTGAAAACATATTAATTTTTATAGTAATTAAATGTTAATTTTCAAAAACATGTCTGTTCTGGTTCCCTGGTAGTGCAGTGGCTAGGTTTCGGCGCTCTCGCTGTGGCCGCCCAGGTTCGATCCCTGCTCAGGGAACCAACAACAACAAAAAGGAAATGCAGTCTGCATATTAATATAAATTTATTTGGGGGTTCCCTTGTGGTGCAGTGGCTAGGCTTCAATGCTCTCAATGCTGCAGCCTGGGTTCAATTTCTAGCCAGGGAACCACCCAAAAAAAAAAAGTCTGTTTTAATTAAACTAAATCAGTTTTAATATTAAATACTTTTAGATCATGATACTGAAAAGCATTTAGGTTAGTTTTATAATTTTTTTAATCTATATAAATATTTAATTTTATTTTTGGTTAGACTTACTGGGGTGACATTGATTAGCAAGAACTACATAGGTTCCAGGTGTACAATTCTACAGTATTGTCTATCATCTATGTGTTGCATTATATATTCACCACCCAGTGTAAGTTCTCTTTCCATCACAGTATATTTGGCTCCCGCTCCCTCCTGTTCCACCCCCTTCCTCTTCTCCCACCTACTCCCCACTTGCCCCCAAATAACCATTAACCATTTTTATATTCCACATATGAGTGAAGTCATATGGTTCTTGGTTTTTTCTGTCTGGCTTATTTTGCTTGGCATGATGATCTCAAGGTCCATTCATGTCGCAAATGACAGTACTTCATCTTTTCTTACAGCTGAGTAATATTGCATTGTGTATATGTATCACAGCTTCCTTATCCAGTCATCTGTCGCAGGGCACTTTGGTTGTTTCCGTATCTTGGCCACCATGAATAGCGCTGTGATGAACATTGGGGTGCATAAGTCTTTTCAAGTTTTTTTGGGTAGATACTGGATCATATGCTAACTGCATTCCCGATTTTCTGAGGAACCTCTACACTGTCTTCCATAGCGATTGTACCAATTTGCATTCCCACCAGCAGTGTGCGAGAGTTCCTTTTTCTCCACATCCTCTCCAGCACTTGTTATTCCTTGATAATAGCCATTCTAATAGGTGTGAGGTGGTATCTCATTGTGGTTTTGATTTGCATTTCCCTGAGAGCATTTTTTTTATATGTCTGCTGGCCATTTGTATTTCTTCATGGGAGAAGTGTCTGTTTAGGTCTTTTGCCCACTTTTTAATTGGATTATTTGTTTTTGTTGTTAAGTAGTATTAGTTCTTTATATATTTTAGATATTAGACCCTTATCAGATGTGTTGTTTGCAAATATTTTCTCCCATTCAGTTGACTGTCTTTTTGCTTTGTTGATGGTTTGTTTTGCTGTGCAGAAGCTTTTTAGTTTGATAGTGTCTCATTCATTAATTTTGCTTTTACTTCTCTTGCCTTTGAGGTCAGGTGCCTGAAGTCTTCCTTGAGTCCTAGGTCTATAAGTTTAGTACCAATGTTTTCTTCTGTTTCAGGTCTTATATGAGGTCTTTAATCCATTAATTTTAGTATATGGTGAGAGTTCACAACTCAGATTTATTCTTTTGCATGTGTTTTTCCAGTTTTCCCAGCACCATCTACTGAAGAGGCTATCTTTTCCCATTGCATATTTTTCGCTTCTTTATCAAAATTATTTGTCCATAAATTTGAGGATTTACTTCTGGGTTTTCAGTTCTGTTCCATTGGTCTATATTTCTCTTTTTCTGCCAGTACCAACCTGTTTTGTTTTTTTTTGCTTTTTGGTATGTGGGTAGCTCCCTGACTGGGAATCGAACCCAGGCCGCAGCGCTGACAGCACCAATGCTGAAGCCTTAAGCCACTACACCATCAGTGAACTCCCAACCAACCTGTTTTGGTTATTGATGCTTTGTAGTATAAATTGAAATCAAGGAGTGTAATACCACCAGCCTTATTCTTTGTATGTACTATTGCTTTGGCAATTTGAGTTCTTTTGTGGTTCCATACAAATCTGGTAAATTTTTTTGTGGGATTTTGATGGGAATAGCATTAAATCTGTAAATTGCTTTGGGTAATTGGCCATTTTAACAATGTTAAGTCTTCCTATCCATGAACATGGAATATCTTTACATTTCTTTATGTCCTCTTCGATTTATTTCAAAAGTGTCTTACACATTTCTGTGCATAAATCCCTCACGTTCTTTGTTAAGTCCCAGGTATTTCATTCTTTTTGTTGCAATAGCAATAGTGAAAGGTATTGACTCTCTCATTTCTTTTTCTGAAGATTCATTGTTTGTATATAAGAATGCTGTTGATTTTGTATCCTGTAACTTCACCATATTTGTTTATTGTTCCTAATAGTTTCCTGGTGAAGTCTGGAATTTTCTATATAAAGGATCGTGTCATCTGCAAATAGTGATAATTTGACCTCTTCTCTCCCAATCTGGATACCTTTTATTCTTTTCTCTTGCCTGATTGCTCGGGCTCGAATTTCCGGTATTATATTGAATAGCAGTGGTAACATGGGCCATCCCTGTCTTGTTCCTGATTTTAGGGGAGTGGGCTTCAGCTTTTCCCCATTCAGTATGATATTAGCTGAGGGTTTGTCATATATGGCTTTTAGTATGTTGAGATACTTTCCTTCCATACCCATTTTATTCAATGTTTTGATCATAAGTGGATGTTGTATCTTGTCAAATGCTTTTTCTGCATCAGCTGACATAATATGGTCTTTATCTTTTTTTTTTTTTTTTTTTTTTTTCTTTTTGGTATGTGGGTAGCTCCCTGACCGGGAATCGAACCCAGGCTGCAGCACTGACAGCGCCGAAGCCTTAAGCCGCTACACCATCAGGGAACTCCCGGTCTTTATCTTTTTATTTTGTTTTTGCAGTGTATTACATTGATTGATTTTCTTTTTTTTGTTTTGTTTTGTTTTGTTTCGTTTTTTGGTATGTGGGTTCCCTGACTGGGAATTGAACCCAGGCTGCAGCGCTGACAGTGCCAACACTGAAGCCTTAAGCCACTACACTATCAGGGAACTCCCTGATTGATTTTCATATGTTGAACTATCTTTGTGCTCCTGGGATGAATCCCACTTGATGTATAAACTTTTGATGCATTGTTGTATTCTATTTGCTAATATTATGTTTAGAATTTTTACATCTGTGTTCATCGGAGATATTGGTCTATAGTTTTCTTTTTTTGTGTTGTCTTTACCAGGCTTTGGTATTAGGGTAGTGTTGGCCTCATAGAGTCAGTTAGGAAGTATTGCCTTATCTTCAGTTTTTTGGAAGAGTCTGAGGAGGATAGGTATTAATTCTTCTTTGAATGCTTGGTAAAATTTGTTGGTGAAACCATCTGGTCCGGGGCTTTTGCCTCTAGGGAGGTTGTGGATAGTCATTTCCATTTCTTTACTATTGGTTGGTCTATTTAGATTATCCAATTCTTCTTGGTTCAGTCTAGGTAGGCTGTAAGGTTGTAGGAACTTGTCCATTTCTTCTAGGTTGTTAAATTTAGTGGCATAAAGCCCTTCATAATATTTTCTTATAATCCTTTGTATGTCTGTGGTATCAATGGTAATTTCTCCTCTTCCTTTTCTAATTTTGGCTATTTGGGCCCTTTCCTTTTGCCCTTTGGTTAGTTTAGCCAGGGATTTGTCAATTTTGTTGACTTTCTCAAAGAACTAGCTCTTTATAACATTAATTTTTCCTATTGTCTTTCTGTTCTTGATTTCATTTATCTCTGCTTTAACTTTTTAAATTTCTTTTCTTCTGCTGACTTTAGGTTTTTCTGTTCTTCTTTTTCTAGTTCCTTAAGATGGGAAGTTAGAATATTTACTTGTGATTTTTC
>PVJL010004301.1:101871-133298 GCA_004026885.1 Lyroderma lyra
TTTTTTTTTTTTTTTTTTTTTTTTTTTTTTTTTTTGCTTTTTGGTATGTGGGTAGCTCCCTGGCTGGGAATCAAACCCAGGCCGCAGTGTTGGCAGCGCCACTGCTGAAGCCTTAAGCTACTACACCACCAGGGAACTCCCCTATTGTCATTAATTTCTATGTATTTTTTAATCTCCTCTTTTGTTTGTTCTTTGATCCAGTCATTTTTAAGTAAGATGTTGTTTAATCTCCATGTATATGTGATTTTTTCTGCTTTCCTTTTACAGTTGATCTCCAATTTCAGAGCTTTGTGATCTGAGAATACACTTGGTATGATTTCAATCTTCTTGAATTTGCTGAGGCTACTTTTGTGTCCCAGCATATGGTCTATCCTTGAAAATGTTCCATGTGCACTAGAAAAGAAGGTATAGTCTTTTTTGCTAGATGAAGTGTCCTGTAAATGTCAATTGTGTCCAATTGCTGTAATGTGTCATTTAGAGCTGATATTTCCTTATTGATTTTTCTGTTTAGATGATCTGTCCATGGCTGTTCAGGGGGTGTTTAGGTCTCCTACAATGATTGTGCTTTTGTCAGTTTCTCCTTTCAGATCTATTAGTAGATGTTTTGTATATTTTGGTGCTTCCTGATTGGAACAAGTTTTCTTGTTCTTGTATTGTGCCTCTTATCACTATGTAGTGTCCATCTTTGTCTCCTGTTATCTTTTTTAACTTGAAGTTTGTTTTGTCAAATATCAGTATGGCAACTCCTGCTTTTCTCTGGTTACCATTTGCTTGGAATATTGTTTTTCATGCTTTCACTCTGAGTCTGTATTTGTTCTTATGACTGAGGTATGTCTCTTGGAGACAGCATATAGATGGGTTTCGTTTTTAAATGCAGTCTGCTACTCTTTGTCTTTTTTATGGGTGAGTTCAGTCCATTAACATTTAGAGTGATGATTGATACGTGAGGATTTCCTATGGCCATTACTTCCTTTTTTTGTTTGTTTGCTTTTTTTGTTTCTTTTTTGTTGTCCCAGCTCTATTCCATTTATTCTGATGTTTCAGGTTGAAGAGCCTCCTTCAGTATTTCTTGAAGTGCCTGCCTCATGCTGGCAAATTCCCTCAGCTTCTGTGTGTCTGAGAAGGTCTTTATTCCTCCTTTATATCTAGAGGATAATTTTACTTGATAATTTATTCTTGGCTGGAAGTTTCTCTTTTACTATTTTGAATATTTGATTCCACTCCCTCCTGGCTTGTAGAGTTTCTGCTGAGAAGTCTGAGGCCACCCTCTTGGGTTTTCCTCTAAAAATTATCATTCTTTTTTCCCTGACTGCCTTGAGAATTGTCTCTTTGTCTTTGGTTTTTGACATCTTCAATACAGTGTGTCTTGAAGAAGATCTGCTAGGCTCCAGGTTTCTAGGGGACCTATTTTCTTCTTGAATTTGGGGTTCCAGATATTTCCATAGGTTTGGAAAGTTCTCATCTACTATTTGTTTTTTTGTTCGTTTGTTTGTTTGTTTTTGGTTTTGGTTTTTTTTTTTTTTTTTTTTGCTTTTTGGTATGTGGGCAGCTCCCTGACTGGGAATCGAACCCAGGCCACAGCGCTGACAGCGCCAACGCTGAAGCCCCAAGCCACTACACCATCAGGGAACTCCCTACTATTTGTTATAGTATGCTCTCTGTAGAGTGCTCTACTCCTTCTTCTTCTTCTTTTTTTTTTTTTTTTGTTGTTGTTGTTGTTGTTTTTGGTTCCCTGAGTGGGCATCAAACCCAGGCTATGGCAGTGAAAGTGCCAAAGCCTAGTCACTACCCCTCTGCTCCTTCTTTCAATCCTATTATGCAAATACTGTTTTCCCTCATGGAATCAGATAGTTCTTGCAGAATTCCCTATCTTCCTCTTTCTGAGATGTTTCCATGTCCCAGTCTTCATTGTCACTAATTCTTTGGTTTTTGTTTTTGTTTTGTTTTGTTTTGTTTTTGCTTTTTGGTATGTGGGTAGCTCCCTGACTGGGAATTGAACCCAGGCCGCAGCGCTAACAGTGCCAGAGCTGAAGCCTTAAGCCACTACACCATCAGGGAACTCCCCACTAATTCTTTCCTTCATCTGGTTGGCCCTGTTTCCTGTGGCAGTTATTTCATTTCTCACTTCATTTATTGTATTAATTATCTCTTGAATTTCCAGCTCGTTCTTCCTTATAGTTTGAATTTCTTTGTTAAAATGTTTCTTTTATTCACGAATTTCCTTTCTGAGATCATTCATCTCAGCTATGGTGTTCTGCCAGTTTTTTTTTTTTCATTTTTGTAAGATCCTTCAGAATGGCAATTTTGTATTCTTGTCACTTAGTTCATAAATTTCAGATCTATAAGATCCTTTTCTGGAGATTTTTTTATCTTCTTTCTGAGCAGCTTTAAATAGTAAGGAACTTATTATCTGTTGTGTTTTTCTTCTTTGTCATGAGGGCCTTATTTCTAGCAGAGCCCAGGAGATCCCTTTCTTTCTCTGATTAGTATTTTTGTAGTTTCTTGCTGTAGAGCCAACACTAGGTGGCACTGGGGAGCAAGTTTTGGGAGATAGGGGAGGTGCTTAAGCCACATCTCCTGTTTCCACCAGTGTTTGGGGGCGGGGCAAAGTGGTCTGCAGTCTCTTTGCTTCCTGCAGTTCATTTGGGAAGCTGCGGAGGAAGGGGGAAGCCAACAAAGTGCAAGCTGCGACTGCTCCACTTACTGTGTTTCCTTGGGGAAGCTGGGGGAGACAGGAGGATGATGGAATGCAGGCTGAGGCCGTTTGTGTTGGTTGGGGTGAATGGCATCAAATCTATCTTTCTCCTTCATTCAGCATTTTACCCCTGCCCCTGTTTCTGTGGTTCATTTCCATGGCAACCACTGCGAAAAACTGCAGAACTATATCTGGGCCGCTATTCTCGCCTATGGCAGCTCAGATGCCTTGCTAGGCTCCCTTACTACTCAGAGTTTCAGAGCTCAGCTCCCAGACTTTGTCTCTAACATGCTGCTTTTAGGTCCAGCTCCTTCACAGTCTCCCAGCATTCCCACCACTCTGGCCTCCACTCTTGTTGCCACTTGTCCTCCCCTGTCCCCTATATTGTGCTGCTCCCTGATTTCTTTCTAGTTCCTTCAGTTAGCTGTGTTGAGGTCAAGTCATGATCCCTCTCTGCTCCCTCCCTTCTCTCCTGCTCCCCGCCACCACCCTTTCTCTAACCTTCAGGTGTTTTCTTGGATCCTGGCCAGCTTTTTTTTTTTTTTTTTTTTTAAAGAAACCACTTTCCATGTAAAGTTGCGTCTCTTAACAAGATTTATTTATTTATTTGCTTTTTGGTATGTGGGTAGCTCCCTGACTGGGAATCGAACCCAGGCCACAGCGCTGACAGCGCCAAAGCCTTAAGCCACTACACCATCAGGGAACTCCCAGTGGCCAGCTTTTTAATTGTATTTTCCAGGAGAGGTTTTAGGGACCTCCTCTCTGGTCACTATCTTGCCGAACTCCTAGGTACCTCTAGTGTTTAAGTTTTTAAACCAGTTAAACAGCTTTTTAATAAACCAACATTACTGATTTTTTTTCTGGAAACAGACATGCATATATAGAGAGAAAGAGACAGACTCAGTAGAGACTTGATCATTTTATTTACAAAAGTTTCTTCTACATCTGGAACCTATGTAATTTTTACTAACCAATGTCACCCAAATAAATTTAACAATAAAAATAAAATGACCAGGGTGGGGGGAGGAAATTATTTTTCTTAGCCATGAGGCCAGTACAGTAGAAAACTCATTAATTTATAATAGTTGGAATAAGTTAAGATTATTTGTTTAGGGGGCTAAGACTTTAAGATGTTTATTTGTCCTTAATAAAAGTTTGTTTTTAAGGAGACTGGGGAGGTGGGCTGCTTATTAACAAGGGAGTCTTTTTCAAATAACTTTTTATAAAGACTTTTTTCTTCCTCTTTTTTTGTCTTTAGTGTTTAGTGTTAGGCAGTTGTTTAGATTTCTGATATCAGTAGAAAGATCTTGAAAGTTACTGAGAAGACTTAAAAAATCCTATTAGACTTAATTTTGTGAAATCTCTGAGCATAGAGTTATTAAATTGTTTGAAATGCCTTGTTAGGTTTCAGGCAGGACATACAGTAAGAAATTTTAAAGCACCTATTCAGATAGCCAAAGTTTTTCAGGATTTATTTAGAAATTATTTTGTCTTAGACACTTCTAGGCGGCGGTGAGAACACTGAAGCCTAGCTACTACACCAGCAGGGAACCCCATTAGACACTTTTATTTATCAATTAAAGAATGTACTTTATTGTCCCTGAGAGTTTTGGATTTCTCTCTTTATGAATTTTTTTTTGGTGGTGGTGGTGGGGGTTCCCTAGCTAGGAATCGAACCCAGGCCATGGCGTTGAGAGTGCTAAAGCCTAGCCACTACACCACCAGGGAACCCCCTATGAAAAATTTTTATGACCAACAATATAACAGACAAGAAAAGAAAACAACAGCATGCAAAATTAAATGAGTACTTACCTACAGACCTGTGGTGGCTGCTGCTGCTCGCAGGTTGCGAAAGAATTTGCAGAGGGAGTTCCCTGATGGTGTAGTGGCTTAAGGCTTCGGCGCTGGCGCTGGCGCTGTCAGTGCTGCGGCCTGGGTTCGATTCCCAGCCAGGGAGCTACCCACATACCAAAAAGCAAAAAAAAAAAAAAAAAAAAAAAAGAATTCGCAGACACAGTGGGAAGAAGAGAAGCAGTTTATTGAAATACACTCAAGGGAGCACGGGCAGAGTCCAAGAAGGACAGCTGCAAGGATGGGCATTAGGGGTCGTGGCTCTACTGATTGGTCAGGGCTAAAGCAGGGAGCAATTGATCATTGCTTCAGGTCCTGACGTCAGTCATAGCATTGTTTGATCTGATTCCCAGGGATTCCATTTTCATGAGTCCAGAGCTAAAACACAATTGAAGCCAAAATGTTATTCTTAAGTTGACCAAAACTCTTGTTCCTATGGGTAAGAGATCTGAATCTTCATTCCCAGAACTTAATTTGATGTTGACCAGAATGTGATGTCCTAGAGGCTTAATGGTTAAATGGAGCAGGTGTACAGAATATATACAGGTAGACAGGAAGGTCTAAGGGAAAGAAAGCAAGTAAGCTGTGGCTCAGTGGTTCCTAACCTTTTTCCATTTGTGTATCCCTTTTAAAACCATTTCTATAAGTTGTACCCCTTGTTTTTAAAACAGCTGTTTTTAAATACTCACACTTTTGTTCAGTGCCTATCTTAATGTAAAATAGTGGAAATGAGGTAATGTTAGGAAAGAAAAATTACTACATTAAAAGTACAAACCACAGATTTAATTTTATAATATTTGTAACAGTTAAATATTGAATGATGATCAAATATTTAAACATTAAATAAAAAGCTCCTTGAACAGAATCACAATTAAAGACAACTCACTTTTACTCAAGTCAATAACTAAGCTGATCAATAGTCTGGCTACAGATGTATTTATATGTTTGGAAAGTTCTAGAAACATTGCAAATGGATTGTTCTAAAACTGCACAGTGATTGGTAGAAGAGCAGTTTGGGGGAAGGGTTCATAGCCACACCCTCACCAATCATCATTTGCTAATGTATTCTAATTTTGAAGTGTCTCTACTAACAGTGATTCAAACTTAACATTTTTTGTTATGTAACTAATATTTTGCATTTTTTTACTTTACTTGTTTTTTCACCATTACTGATTATTTTTCATGTTCCCCTGAATGGCCCAGCATGTACCCGCAGAAGTGCGCTTATCACACCACTTGGGAACCAATGTTATAGCTTTACCAGGCTTACACAAAGCCAGCCTGGCAATAGGAATATCCTGGTTTCTTTGAAAATTCAGTTATCTGTTGGGTAGTATAGGTTTTAACCCAGGGCATTGTTCTCTCAGAACGTAGCTGTTGGGCCATAACCATGGGTCCTGAACCTGCCAAGACTTCCTGGCAGTAATTTTCTAGCTATGTTAATCCTACCTCAGCATTACCCATCAGGGAAACCCCTATAGAGCTGTTCATCATCCCCAGGGCACTTTTTACAAATGTGAACTGTGAAAAGTCCCTCCTGAGAAAAGGATTTTTTGCCCATGCAATAGCAAACTTCCATGGCACCTCCTTGCTTGCCAGCACCTGAGGTAATCGCCCCCCTTCCTATGATGGGAAAACCCCTCCCTGCAGGGTGGAAAAAAAAAAACAAACAAAAGAAAAAACCTTCTGATTTCAAATAAAATCACTTCAACCAAAAAAAGAAAGAAAGGAGAGAGGTTCAAATCTAAGAAGGTTTCACTCTGTTAAGGAGGCAGTAGTCCATGGGAATGATGAGCACAAAAGAGGCTCTATAGTTACCATCCCCGTTTCTAGGGTACACTGGACAATGAAAGTGGGGTCACTTTAGATCCTGTTTGACTATACCAGATGTTAACTTAAAAATAATAAGGGCTTGCCTCTCACTTCAAAAGGCCTTTTTCTTTTTAAGTTAACACCATTATGTTTTCTTTTAGTATAATATTTGTATGGTTTCTATTTTCTTTTAACATTAAAACTGTTTGGAGTTTATGCTGGTATATGGTGGCATAACATATGGATCCACTCTTTTTCTAAATAACTATTCAGTTACTCCAACATTATTTATTACAAAAACTATCCTTTTCCCCTTTGAGATACCACCTTTATAATAAATTTAATTTCCACATAAACAAGTCTATTTCTGGCTTTTCTATTTGTGTTCCATATGTCTATCTCTAGAATCCAATGTTTATTCATCAAACAATCTGTTATTAAAAGCCAAGTATGGAGTTCCCTGATGGTGTAGTGGCTTAAGGCTTCAGCGTTGGCACTGTCAGCGCTGCGGCCTGGGTTCGATTCCCAGTCAGGGAGCTACCCACATACCAAAAAGCAAAAAAAAAAAAAAGTTAAAAGCCAAGTATATGTTAGGTTTTGCTGATAATTGCTAATGAAATGGTCATTGTTTCTGCCTTTGCGGAGATTTAGGAGCAACAAAGCAAACAGATCAACAGATAATTAGTAAGTGAAAATGTAATTACAACTGATAAAAGCTTTACAAGATGTGGGAGAGAGGGAGTTCCCTGATGGTGTAGTGGCTTAAGGCTTCGGTGTTGGCGCTGTCAGCGCTGCGGCCTGGGTTCAATTCCCAGTCAGGGAGCTACCCACATACCAAAAAGCAAAAAAAAAAAAAAAAAAAAAAGATGTGGGAGAGAGAATCAAGGTGTGTATGCTTAGGGTTATCAGGCTGAAAGCTTTTATGAAAATGTGAGTTTTAATCTGAAACCTGAAGGATGAGAAAAGCAGCCATACAGAGATGTAACCCTGGAAGGATTCCTGTTGAGAGGTCGAAGATGGGAAAGACCTAGATTTATTCTAGATGTTCAAAGAAGACCTGTGGTTTGCTACACAGACAGGAGAAGGCAGAGTGCTCAATATGACTATGCACTGTCCTTGGTTGAGACAGAGGGACAACAAAGACAATCAATGGCCTGCTTTGCCAAGAGCCTGCAAACCATGACAGTATGTTTAGAGATTATTCTAAGTGCAATGGGAAGGATGTGAAAAAGTTTAGGTAGAGATTTTCATTTTGATTGGAATCAGAATCATGTAGTAGAAAGTGTTAAAAATATAGATGCTTTATTTATGTGAAATTCCAAACATAGGCAAATTCAAACACAAAATTAATGGTTCCCTGCCATTATTGATTTCCAGGGGGCAGAGGAAATGGGGAGTGACTGACTTCTCAATGAGCACAGGATTTCTGTTTGGGATGATGAGAATTTTTTAGAACTACGTAGTGGCGATGGTTGCATGACATTGGGAATGTACTGCAACCCCCTGAATTGTCTAAATGGTTAAATGGTAAATTTTATGTTATATGAATCTTCAATTAAAATACATACAACTTTTTAAATAAATGCTAGATATGTATGTACGTATGTATACACAGGAACATGCACACACATGCCTTGGCCCTACTCCTGTAGATTTTGATTTATTTAGTATGGGGTGGTTTTTGGGTTTTGTATTGTTAAGAAGTTTCCGGAACGATACTGATCCCTATAAAAATTGAGAACTTCTAGCTTACTATGTTTTCTTCCCCTTCTGGCACAATGTAAGCTCTTATATCTGTACTTTCTTGTGCTTTTTAGGAATTGCACAGTGATATCTGACACTTACGTAAGCTGTTTACTGTTTACCTTTTATGGTTGTTATTTTCATTTTGTCTCTAGTCTACTGTAAAGTTTTTAAATTTGTCTTAGAAGAGGAAAACAACTTGTATTTACTTTTAAAATATCTTTCAGACTTGGAGTCCAGCTGTGAGAAATTTCCACAAAGAAATATTTTTGAAATTGAGTCATTCAATTGGGAGCTAATGGAGAAAGAAAGCCTTACATGCTGTGGTTTTGAGGACTCCAGTTTTAGAGAAGACTGGGATTACAAAGACCATTTTGAAAGGCAAGTAAATCAGGAGTGCTGTTTCAAGCAAGCGAAAATCACGTATGAAGACATACCCACTTTTGAGCATCATACAGCCCTCACTCTACATCAGAGCAATGAGACTGGCAAGAAACTGATTGAATGTAATCAATGTGGGAAAGGATTTAGCCGTGGCTCACACCTTATTCAACATCAGAAAACTCATACTGGTGAAAAACCCTTTGAATGTAAGGAATGTGGGAAGGCCTTTAGTCGTGCCTCACACCTTGTTCAACATCAGAGAATTCATACAGGTGAGAAACCTTATGACTGTAAGGAATGTGGAAAGGCCTTTGGTCGTACTTCAGAACTTACTCTACATCAGAGACTTCACACTGGTATCAAACCCTATGAATGTAAACAGTGTGGAAAGACCTTTAGACAGCATTCACAACTTATTCTGCATCAAAGAACTCACACGGGTGAGAAACCCTACGTGTGTAAAGATTGTGGGAAGGCTTTTATTCGTGGCTCACAACTTACTGTTCATCGGAGAATTCATACAGGCGCTAGACCCTATCAGTGTAAAGAATGTGGGAAGGCCTTTAGACAGCATTCACAACTAACTGTACATCAGAGAATTCATACTGGTGAGAAACCCTATGAATGTAAGGAATGTGGTAAGGGCTTTATTCATAGCTCAGAGGTTACTCGACATCAAAGAATTCATTCTGGAGAGAAACCCTATGAATGTAAGGAATGTGGAAAAGCCTTTAGACAACATGCACAGCTTACTCGACATCAGAGAGTTCATACTGGTGACAGACCCTATGAATGTAAGGACTGTGGGAAGGCCTTTAGTCGTAGTTCATACCTTATTCAACATCAAAGAATTCATACAGGTGACAAACCCTATGAATGCAAGGAATGTGGAAAAGCCTTTATTCGCGTTTCACAATTGACTCATCATCAGCGAATTCATACTTGTGAGAAACCTTATCAATGTAGGGAATGTGGAATGGCCTTTATTCGTAGTTCGCAACTTACCGAACATCAGAGAATTCATCCTGGTATCAAACCTTATGAATGTAGAGAATGTGGGCAGGCTTTTATTCTTGGCTCACAGCTCATTGAACACTACAGAATCCATACTGGTTTGTAAGCCTTGAATGTTAGCGATGTAGAAAAACCTTTATGTGGAGCTCACACCTGACTCAATATTAGATAATGCCTTATAGTGTAATTAATGTCAGAAAAACCTTTATTTGTCACTTCTATTATAGAACATCAGACAACACATACCAGAAGAAAATTTAATAAATGGAATTTTTTTGCCTCACACTTACTCTTTACTATGCATCAGAGAATTTATGGTGAAAAAATATTAATATGAATGTATAAAGTCTTCTCTTACCACTCAAAATGCATTAAACTTCTGAGAATTCCTAATAGAAAATAACCCTATTAAAATATTTTGTGAAGGCGCCTTTTGCCATAGTGTGTACCTTACTTAACATTGTCTCATTTCCACTAGTTACTGATGGTATAGTATTGGGCAAATCATGCAATCTCTCTCTTCCTCAGTTTACTTATTTCTAAGTGGTGATAATTATACCTACCTAATAAAGTTTTTATGAGGGCTGTCAGATATTTTATTTAAAGCCTATGCTGAATAAATATTAAATAATAACAGTTTCATTAAGTAATAACAGTATTACTGTTAAGGCAAGCTTGTCTAGCCCACAGGCCTCAGGCCTGGGGCTGCATGTGGCCCAGGATGGCTTTGAATGCAGCCCAACACAAATTTGTAAACTTACTTTTTTTTTTTTTCTTTTTGGTATGTGGGTAGTAACCTCACTGGGAATCGAACCCAGGCCACAGTGCTGACAGCGCCAGCGCCGAAGCCCTAAGCCACTACACCATCAGGGAACTCCCTAAACTTTCTTAAAACATTACAAAAATTATGCACAGACCCTTTTGTTTGTTTGGTTTTTTTTGCTTTTTGGTATGTGGGTAGCTCCCTGACTGGGAATCGAACCCAGGCCACAGCACTGACAGCGCCAGCGCCGAAGCCTTAAGCTACTACACCATCAGGGAACTCCCAGACCCTTTTTTTTTTTTTAACTCATCAGCTATCATTACTGTTAGTATATTTTATGGGTGACCCAAGACAATTCTTCTTCCAATTTCCAATGTGTCCAAAAGGTTGGACATCCCTGTGTTAAGTAGTTCATATGAGAGGAGAGCCTTGTGAATGTATCAGATTTCAAAAAGCCTTTACAACCACTTGTTATAATTCATTCTGAAAAACAGTAGTAAAGTAGAATTATGAGAAGTACTTCATTCAAAAGGTTAGAAATTAAGATTAGTTCTGGAAGCTTATAGCTACTTCTTCATAGGAGCCAAATCAATTAAGCATTATTCTCCCTGTCTTTTAACTTGGGGGAAAAATCAGAAGATTAGACATTAACAAAAGAGTAAGCAAAAACAAACAAAAAATCTGCCATTTAGAAATCTAAAACAGGGAGTTCCCTGGTGGTGTAGTGGCTTAAGGCTTCGGCGTTGGCGCTATCAGCGCTGTGGCCTGGGTTCGATTCCCAGTCAGGGAACTACCCACATACCAAAAACAAAAAAAAAAAAAAAAAAAAAAAATCTAAACAACCAAGTTTACCTTCATTTCAAGAAAAAACTAAAATTACAAACTAGAAATGACAGTGAGTTCTACCTATTAAAACCAGTTCACTGTGACTGAAGCTGTACTCCTGTCAGAAGCCAAGGATTGAAAATAGAAGCTTTGTTCTCAATGTCGATCTCCAGCACATAGTCATTGCAAATCACATACCAAGCACATTGAATGAATGGTCAACTCTAAAAGTTAGGAAGAAATTGCCAAATAAACCCAAGTCAACAGTAAGAATGATTATTAAAAACAGAAGAAAAGGAGTTCCCTGGTGGTGTAGTGGCTTAAGGTTTTGGCGCTGGCGCTGTCAACGCTGTGGCCTGGGTTGGATTCCCAGCCAGGGAGCTACCCACATACAAAAAAAAAAAAAAAAAGTAGAAAACAATAGTAGGCTTAATCTGGACATTATTTATTTAACAATATAATAAGATAATTGACATGTCTGATCTAGAAAAAACATTTACCATTGAGAATGAGGAAGGGGTGAATTTTTTTTTAAGTAGCTCCTATCAATGACTTTATTCTAGTATGCTGGGGCTTTCCAGAAAAAAATCCAGCCATAAATGTCTCTATTTTTCATATTGGATACTTTCCGGACAGCCCTCATATTTGAAGTCAAGAGAGAATGAATTTTTACAAAAATATTAAAATTGATTCAAGAAGATGTAGAATACCTGGTGGGGTCGGGAATCAATGCTTTTTTTTTTTTTTTTTTTTTTTTTTTTTTTTTTTTAATGTATGTGGGTAGTACCCTGGCTGGGAATCACAGCATTGAGAACACCAGCGCCAAAGCCTTAAGCCACTATACCATCAGGGAACTCTGTTTCATACTTTTTTTTTTTTTTTTCGCTTTTTGGTATGTGGGTAGCTCCCTGACCGGGAATCGAACCCAGGCCGCAGCGCTGACAGCGCCAGCGCCGAAGCCTTAAGCCACTACACCACCAGGGAACTCCCTGTTTCATACATTTTAACCTTATCAATTTCATTTCTTTCAAAATTTTTTGCTCTTTCAAACAATCCTATAATAAATATCCTTGCACATAAATTATTTTGTTTATTTGTGATATATCTTTAAGACAAATCTCTAGAAATGGAAATGCTAGATCAAAATGTACATACTTTTTAAACTTTCTATTATGAAAAATTTGAACATATATAAAAATACACAGAATATTATAATGTACCCCAATACCCCCATTACCAGCTTCAATAATTATCAGTTCATGGCTAGTCTTGTTTTATTGGTAATCCCTCTCATGCTCCCAACCTCCATGTTATTTTTGAAGTAAATCTCAGATACATTATTTCATCCAGTATATATCTCCAAAATATATCACAACTTTAAAAATGATTTTCAGGGAGTTCCCTGGTGGTGTAGTGGCTTAAGGCTTCGGTGTTGGTTCTGTCAGCGCTGCGGCCTGGGTTCAATTCCCGGTCAGGGAGCTACCCACATACCAAAAAGAAAAAAAAAAAAAAGATTTTCAGTCCTTAAAAACACTGACAATACTACCTTAATGCCATTACATATCTGATAGTGTTTTAATTTTTTTTTTTTTTTCTTTTTGGTATGTGGGTAGCTCCCTGACTGGGAATCGAACCCAGGCTGCAGTGCTGACAGCCAAAGCCTTAAGCCACTACACCATCAGGGAACTCCCTTTTTTTTTGTTTTTGTTTTTGTTTTTGTTTTTGTTTTTGTTTTTGTTTTAATTTTTAATTATTTCATAAAGGTTAATTTTTTAAAAGTTATCAACATCCAAATAATGTCCACAAGTTGCAGTTGATTGTTCATTTCTCTTGTCTCAATCTATGCATTCTCCCTCATCCTTTTTTTCTTGCAATCTGTTTTTTAAATAAACAAGGTTATTTGCCTTATAGAGTATCCAGAGCCTGCTTTTTGTTGATTGTATCACTGTGATATATTTTAACATACTCCTTTATATTTGGTATTTCTTACAAATTGATAGTTGATATCTAGAAGCTTAATCAAATTGAGATTCACTTTTTTTTTTTGTTAAGACCACTTATAGATGGTTAATATTAAAAGACTTAATATTTAGGTGCATTTTTATGATTTAGCAGCCATTGATGTTCAATTGATAAATCTGTTAATTCATTAGGGATTGCAAAGTGATGATATCCTATTATTCTTCATTAGCTAGAATATTTTTATGAAGAAAAACTTCCCTTCAACTACTAATTGGTTACCCTTGTTACAATAGGGAAAGGCATGATAAATGCTCCTTTCTTTCACTCTCTTTATTGGTTTTCAAAATAATGAGGGGAGTTCCCTGATGGTGTAGTGGCTTAAGGCTTCAACGCTGGCGCTGTCAGCACTGCGGCCTGGGTTAGATTCCCAGTCAGGGAGCTACCCACATACCAAAAAGCAAAAAAAAAAATGAGTTGGTTTCCTAGAATTTTGCCATGGTAACCAATAAGTTGGGTGGGGGAAAGTGTGAAGTATATTAATGTGTTTAAATCCATTCAAGTTGTACCTCATTGATGGTCAAATGATTCCATGTTTGGTATGTGGATGCTTCTACCAGTTGGCTCCTATGTCCTTTTGATATTACCCCACTAGTCTTTAATCAGCTGCTTGCTATCTGCTAAAATGATGTGCTAGGCTCATCCTGTTCATTTCCTGCCTTCCACCTTAAAGTAGCCATTTCCAAGGAGTCTTCTTTTGGTATTTTGGTACTTTCCCAAATTGTATTTGGAAACTACAATTGGATTGCTAGGAGTGCTTCACTATTGTGATTCGACATTTTTTAGAAATATATACTCTTTTTTTTTTTTTTTTTTTTAGTTCCCTGGCTGAGAATCGAACCTAGGCCACAGCGTTTACAGCGCTGACGCCTTAGCCATGACACCACCAGGGAACTCTGAAATTATATATATATATATATATATCTGTTTGCTAAAGCGCCTTCAAGAAGGTTATGTATCTTTACATCTACACACAGTAGGAGATATCCCAAAGCACCACAACCCTGGAGAAAACATTTATTATTTTGAACATAGATAATTTAATGAGTGAAACTAAAAATGCCACTTTTGGGAGTTCCCTGATGGTGTAGTGACTTGAGGCTTCAGTGTTGGCGCTGTCAGCGCTGCGGCCTGGGTTCGATTCCCAGTCAGGGAGCTACCCACATACCAAAAAGCAAAAAAAAAAAAAAAAAAAAAAAAATGCCACTTTTGTTTTCGCTTGCATTCCTTTGATTATTAATGTAGAGATGACCGTTTGTTTACATATTTGTTGACCATTGATATTGTTTTTAGCATGGTGTCTAAAACATATTAAAGCTTAATAAGTGTCAGTTGAATACATGCACATTCATAGTCTTTGTTAATATAGGGGTAGTCATATTTTTCTTATTAAAAGAGCTAATTTTTGGTGGGGGGTTAGTTCCCTGACTGGGAATTGAACCCAGGCTGCAGCATTGAGAGCTCCGAAGCCTAGTCACTACACCACCAGGTAACCCCCGAAAGAGCTATTTTTGAGAGGAATAAATGTGTATAAAGTTCTAGCACAATGACTAAAATCATCAAGTGTTGCTTCCCTGCCTTTTTATTTGTATACATTCATTTATGTTTCTTTTTTCCTATTTTAAGAAATAAAGAAATTGAGAGTCAAAGAGATTAAGTAGATTGTCCAAGAACCCTTAGATTCTTGGCCCACAACCAGGACAATCTGAAAGATCAGCATACAGGACAGCTGGCCTCAAAGCTCAGGGCAGAATCTGTGCACAGGGCAAACTCAAAACAGAAAGGTGCAATCACACCCAAACTCCCTTCATGACACCCGGAGTCACAGGAAGAAAATAAAGCTGCAAATGCCACTCCCCCACAGACCTCTGCCCACCCAGTATCAGAAGCAAACACCAAAGAAACTGCAGCTGGGAGGGTGCAGAGTGGTTGCAAAAAATGAGAAATCAGAACATTAAAGAGATGGGGACAGGTGACTCATCAGAAACAGAGCTCAAAGCAACAATTATACAAATGCTTAAGCAACTGAATGATAATTTCAAGAGTGAGCAAGCATTAAAGAAGACTTACAAACCATTATAAAGAACCAGAGAGAGATAATGACTACATTAACTGAAATGAAGAATGGTGTAAAAGTCACCAAACTAGTTACAATAGAAGTGCCAAGTAGTGACTTTCAGGGAAAGCTAGCAGAAAACACCAATTTAGAACAAATAGATATGAGAATCTAGAAAAAAGAGGATGGTTTGAGATTCCTCTGGGACAATTTTGAGCGGAAGGATGTCAGATTTGTAGGTGTTCCTGAAGGGACAGAGGAAAAGCAAGGAATCAAGAATTCTTTTGGTGGGGGGTGGTTCCCTGGCTGGGGAATCCATCCCAGGCCATGGCGTTGAGAGCGCTGAAGCCTAGCCACTACACCACCAGGGAATGCCCTTCAAGAAAATTCTAAAAACAGCAAGAGAAATGCAAGTAGTAATTTATAAAGGGACACCCATTTGATTCTCAGCTGATTTCTCACCAGAAACTTTACAGACCAGAGGGAATTGGCAGAAAATACTCAATGTGATGAGAACCAAAGATCTACAACCAAGAGCTTCTTAGATAAGGAAAAGTTAAAGAAATACATCACTGCCAAACCAATACTACAAAGAATGTTAGAGGGACTTCTTTAAGATGGGAGGAGGGATGGGAGAGTGGGTAAAATAAGGGAAAGGGATGGAGAAATTTAATTTGATTGTTAACATAGAATCAAAAGCAACAAAGAAAGAAATCTCACGGACAGTGAATAATTTAGTAGTTACCTGAGGGTAAGGTGGGAGGTGGGTGGGGGAGAAGGGACAGGGACACAAATATATGGTGATGGAAAGAGAACTGACTCTGGGTGATGAGCACATATTACAACACATAGAAGATGTAGAATTGTACACCTGGGACCTATCTAATTTTTACTAATCAATGTCACCCCAATACATTTTTTTAAATTTAAAAATATATACAAAATAAAAATAAAAATATTTTTGTTCTTATGGAAAGTAAAAATGCTGAAATAAAAGAGTACAAAAAACATAGAATAATTGAGGGAATACCTTCACTCAACCATAAATATCATTTTTGCATATTTCTAGCTTCTAGTTTTTAAAAATCCATATTTTATTATGGAAAACTTCAGACACACAGAAAAGTAGAAACTATAATACAGTAGACCTACATAGGCTCATTCCCTGCTATAAAAACCATCAACCCGTGGCCAGTCTTGTTTTGTCTATACTCATACTCACTTCCTCTTTCACTGGATTCTTTTGAAAGCAGAATTCAGGTACCATATGAGATGACCTTCATAAATATTTCCATAATTATTTCTAAAAGATAGAGACTTTTTAAAAAAAATTAGTAAGAATTTATAATCCTAAGCCATTAGTAGGGAAGGAGACCAATAAATTTTTCCACAAAAATCTGATTTAAGCTGATCCTATGATTCTCATTGTGATTACAGAGAAAGTTTTGTATGTATTAGGAGAATTAGGAACTTAGAAATGATTTTCCTAGGAATGACATACTTTCCCCAAGTTTTCTCTTTAAAAAAAAATTTTTTTTTTAGGTGCAATTGTGAAATGCCAAGAGTTTTTTATTTGTATTAAACAAAATTGACTGAATTGGTATGATTCTTACCATAATTCTAAATCCTTGATATAATGAGAATTGTGTCTGCATCTTTGCTCCTAAGGTGGTCACATATCTGTTGAATGACTGAGTTAATAAATTAGGCAAATGATACAATATTTTGGTGAAGAGAAGATGTAGGTGGGGAAATTTCCCTTTCCAAGAAAAAGAAAAGATATAGATATGAAACTCCGCAGTTAGAAGTCACCATGCCTTAAACTCTGGTTGAAGAAGAATTTCACAAGTCATTTCAAAGAATTCACATATTTTAATTTTATAACTAATGTTTGATATCTTTGTTAGATCCATAAGCAAAATTAATAATACAACAACTTACTGTACTAATCCTTCATTTTTTGGGGGGGGGAGGTGGTGGTTCGCCTGGCTGAGAATTGAACCCAGGCTGCAGCATTGAGAGCGCCAAGGCCTAGCCACTACAACACCAGGGAACCCCGCTTCAATTTTGAATGCTAGCCTTGCTGGATACATTATTTTTGGTTGTAGAAGCTTGGTTCTCATCATGTTGAATATTTTCTGCCAATCCCTTCTGGTCTGTAAAGCTTCTGGTGAGAAATCAGCTGAAAATTAAATGGGTGTCCTTTTGTAAGTTACTACTTGCATTTCTCTTGCTGTTTTTAGAATTTTCTCTTTTTCTTTAACTTTTGCCATTTTAATTCTGATGTGTCTTGGTGTGTTCTTGTTTGGGATTCTCTGTGCATCCTGGACTCGTATGTCTATTTCCTTCACCAGCTTAAGAAAATTTTCAGTCATTATTTCTTCAAAAAAAATTTTTTTTTTTCAAAAAATTTCTTGACCCCTTGCTCTTCCTCTGTCCCCGCCAGCACCCCTATTATTCTAATATTTTTTTCATTTGATATATTTCCAGAGGAATCTTAATCCATCCTCATTTTTTTGGAAATTATTATTATCTAACTGCCCTGGCTGAGTGTTTTCTGCTGGCTTTTCCTACAAATTACTGCTTTGTGCTTCTATTTTATCCAGTTTAATGACTTTTATTCCATTCTTCATTTCAGTTAATATAGTCATTATCTCTCTCTGGTCCTTTATAATGGTTTGTAATTGGTTGCTATCTCTCTGTTGAAATTATCATTCAGTTCCTTAAGCATTTTTATAACCATTGCTTTGGACTCTGTTTCTGATGGGTCATCTGTCCCCATCCCTAATTTTCACCTCTCTGAGCCCTCCCTGCTGATATTGGGTGGGCAGAGGTCTGTGGGGGAGGGGCATTTGTGGCTTTGTTTTCTTCCTGTAGCTCTGGAGGTTGTGCAGGAAGTTTGGGTGTTATTGCACCTTTCTGTTCTTGGTTTGCTCCATGCGTGGACTCTGCTCTGAGCCTTGGGGTCAGTGCTGTATGCTGATCTTTCAAACCATGTTTGTTGTGGGCCAAGAAACACACACAAAGTCCCCTCTCTCCTTCTCCTTCCTGGCTGAGCATTCATGCTGCAGCTCCTCACCGCCCTGTCACTCCCCTTCCTCTGGGAACCAGAGTGAAGTCTGGCCACTGCATTTTGCAGGCCAGTCTGCATCTCCTGGGGCCAAAGAGAGGTGTGTGCAGTATCTCACACCCTACCTGTGGGCCCCCTTTCCTCTGTCCCACTGACAGAGTGAGGCCTGGAGCGCTCTCCTGCTGCCTTCTTCCTGCTCCCTCCCCCAGCAGTAGAGTTCCAAGTGGAGACCCACACAGCTGAGTCCTCGCTCTTCCCTTTATTTCTTGTTTGTGTAACCCTCTGTCCCCTGTAGTTACCTTAATGCGACAAGTGGGTTTCTTAGCTGTGATTGTGCACTGTGTAGAGGGTCCTTGATTGAGGTATAAGTGTTTTTTTGTTTTTTTGTTTTGTTTTGTTTTGTTCTTTGCTTTTTGGTATGTGGGTAGCTCCCCGACTGGGAATCGAACCCAGGCCGCAGCGCTGACAGCGCCAACACTGAAGCCTTAAGCCACTACACCATCGGGGAACTCCCTATAAGTGTTTTATTAGTTGTAATCTCCAGGGAGTTTTTCAGAGGTCCCTCTCATGCTGCCATTTTGTTGTCTCTCTGATCTTGGTATCCACATTACACACACACACACACACACACACACACACACACATAAATATTTTTTTCCTTTTTTTCTTTTTTTTTTCTTTTTTTAAATGTGGGTAGTTCCCTGTCTGGGAATCGAACCCAGGCTGCAGTGTTTACATCACTGAAGCCTTAGCCACTACACCACCAGGGAACTCCAACCCATATTTTTTAAAGAAAGAAAAATTGAGTAGTCCACTGTGAAATGTTACAAGGAATAATTAAAATGGAGTTTTTACTTTATATTCAGTAATTTCTAGCAGTTTTATTACATTTTTTAAAGTACTCTCATATGTAGAGTAATAGTTTCTAATAATGACCTTGAAAATTATATTTAATAACTATTTCAGTTACCTGCAAAAACAAGGGGAAAAATACAACTATGCATCCTGTTTAAAATAGGCATGTATTTTTCAAAAATGAAATTTGTTCATCTCAAGAATTGAGAAATTAGGTAATGTCATATGTTTGTTGTCATTTCTCTTTTTCCACTTATATTTTAAAAGCACAACTAGGGGGATGGGGGAGGAGAGAGTGGGATTCAAATATATAGTGACAGGAAGAAAACTGACTCTGGATGGTGAACACGTAGTGCAATACATGGCTGATGTATTATAGAATTGTACACTTAGAACCTATGTAATTTTTACTAACCAGTGTCACCCGAATAAATTTAAAAATTTTAAAAAATGCACAACCACCAAGTCACAATTCATCAAACTTCCAGTTATTATTATACTCTTTTTTTATTACTATACTCTTGTTTTTACATTGTTTAGCATGAAAGACACTTACAGCTTCCCATTCTAAGAAAGGTAATGGAAAAATAACATTTTATAGCTTTCTAATTTCCTTTTAAATATGAGTCAGTGTTGCTCTGGCACATAAAAGGCAGTTCCTAACAGTTACAGATGCATAATTATTATCAATATATATGGTAGTACATATCTTTTTTTTTTTTTTGTATGTGGATAGTTCCCTGGCCGGGAATCGAACCTAGGCCGCAGCGCTGACAACGCCAGCAACGAAGCCTTAAGCCACCACACCACCAGGGAACTCCTACATATCATTTTTAATTAGAGGAAATAACATTTAACATTCAATGTATATGCTCATTCTTTAATTTTAAAATGTTTGGAATGGGGGAGTTCCCTGATGGTGCAGTGGCTTAAGGCTTCGGCGCTGGCGCTGTCAGTGCTGCGGCCTGGGTTCGATTCCCAGCCAGGAAACTACCCACATACAAACAATCAAATAAACAAAATGAAACACATGATTGCTGTTGTACGTATTACTATTAAAAAAAAAATGTTTGGAATGGATATAAGTTGTACATATTAGCATTATTAAAGACCAGTTCTAAAATCTAAGACAACTTTTGTAAAGGTCTATATAAAATTGATTTTTTAAAAGTGGTCCCTATGCTTTGAGATTAACTAAGAATACCTTTTTGAACAAATGAAATTAATTGCATAAATGCAGTTGAACTCTTCATATTTTTTACATTTTCCCTGGTATCTGCAACAGAAAAACTGGCAAATGCTTGTTTGCTGCTATTACAAAGCTGCTCTAAGGAATCTTATGAATTGGAATTTTAAACCACTTTGGATATTTTAGCAATGTATCTCAAACGCTTCTTTTTGCTGATTCAGATTCAGATGAGCACTCAGAGGTTCCCTTTGCATTACAGGGAATGTAGTGTTTTAATAAAGCTTCAGGTGTATGCATCCATGTTTTGTCCATGAGTGGAGGCAAAAAATCAGGAGGGATATCTCTGCTGCAGAGGTCGCCCCTGAGGAGTGAGGCGTCCCAGCCCCACACTCAGGCCCCCAGCCCAGGTTTCCAGTGCCGGAATGAGAAGTACCCATAACTTCCGGCTATGAAAAAAATCAATGGAGATTGTGACTAAGATGGAACGTAACTTTTTTCTTTAATTATTTGTATATATCAAGATCCAAATAAGGTTTGCTTATTGAGATTGGTTGGTATATAAGTTTTATGTTCTTTAAACCACGGTATTTTGGTGCAATTGTCTAATCCACAGGCCTTACTTAAAATTCACCCATTGTCCCACAATAGAAAAATCAATAGAAAAAAAATTTAATGATTTTTTTCCTAATCCCAGATTCAATCCATAAACTGTGGATGGTTGGGATTTTCTTTTTTAGGTACTTATCTGTTAGAGATACATATGCGAATATGAAATGATGTTGGGATTTGCTTTAAAATACAGCAGTAAAAAGAGTTGCGTGGGGAGATACATGAAAAACACTACAAAGGTGGTAACTGTTGTATGATAGGTCCAAAATGGAGGTTCATTATACCTTTCTCTTCGCTTTTGTTTGAAATTTTCCGTAACATGAAAATTTACTAAATATAAATATATTTTACACATGAACCTTGCTAGAAAATAGTAAAAGTAACGCCTCATATCTGTTTCCATGCAATAGTTATTAGCTCAGTTATAACTATTAGTTCTGTTATGCTCTCTATATGAGCTCATTTAACGTCCTCAATAAACCGATTCTGACTTATCCCAAGGTTACAGATACAGGAACTAGGGCTCAGAGGTGCAACCATTCGGTCTATGTAGCTAGAACAAGGAATTCGAAACCCAATTTATCTGTGCCCTCACTCGCTCTCCAGTACCAACCCAGTCAGGAGACGTGCGGGAGAGGAAATACACTTGCAGATATTGTCGGCCAGTATCTCCTCAGACACAAAGCAAAAATGTATTCCTGGTACCGCTTTCCTCTCCACTTGGACCAATGGAAATTCTGAGAAGAGTTAACAGATGGGTCACTCAGCCATTTGGCTCGGGGGCGGGGTTAGAACGTCTTCTCCGCGCGTCTATTGGATGAGTCCGAATCTGTCCGGAGGATTTCCCCGGCTCCACCTCACTCTCCTGAGACCGAGACAGGGCTGTCGCTTGGCGCAGATGGGGCGTGGCCTGGGGTTCCCGCGGAGGAGAGGCCACTGCGTGTCCTTGGGCGGAGAGGGGAGGTGACTCCAGCCGAAGAGGACGCAAAATGAAGGCCCTGCGGGTGAGGGCCCCCAAGGGCCGGGGCTCCCAACTCGGAAGCCTTCACTCCAATACGAGACTCCCTAAACATCCTGGGATCTGGGGCCTTGGAACGTGAGCCCCCTTCAGGGTTTGGGACTCCCTCCTAAACAGCCTGGGACCCCCCACCCCTCAAGAGTTTCTGAGACAGCTGGGCAGTCTAACATGGCCAAAGCCCCGGGTTTGAACTTCTTCCCTTTATCCAGGGTTCCCCAATACCTCAGGACCCAAGCACTGGGAGTTTAACACCCCTTCCCTTTCCCTGGACTCCTTAGGCTGTCTGGAAACCCCATTAGTTACCCCGGATCAAGTCCTGAAATTCCCAAGATCTGGGCAACTTTCACTAATCCAGGACACCTTCCCCCAAAAAGCATCTCGGGACTTGGACCCGCAGATCACGAGCGTCCCTTTTGGGTCCTCTCTTCCAAGATCCTCTAGACAGCGTGTAACCTCCAAGTATACCCTCTTGGCGCTAGTCCCTTTCTGGGCCTTTCTTGACAGGACTCCCTTCCACAATCGGCTGGCAATTATGATCTTGCCTTTGGGAAGCTCCCAAGGCACAGCACCATCTCCCGGACCCCTCCCCCGCCCCCTCCCCCAGATACCTCCCCAGGTGCTTCCAATACTCATATACCTCCTGACTCCCAGGTTTCCCAGGCACTGATTCGCTCCTTCAGCTCAACTACCCGGAACCACTTTGAGAACCGAGTGGCTGATAAACAGAAACTCTTCCAGGTAGGCAGAGCAGGGGTGGGGTGAGGGGAGGACCCGCGGCCGCAAGTTCGCCTGGGGGAAGAACTACCGTCTACACAACAGCCAGCACCCCTTTCTTACTGGACGCCCCCAATATCCAGGCGGACAATGACCTCCCGGTGCACTTGAAGGGCGGGGGAACCGACAGCATCCTGTACCGACTGACCATGGCGCTGTGTGTTGGGGGTGAGTGCAGGGCCCAGCTCGGCCTGAGCTGCAGGCCCGGGGAGAGTACTGACCAGCATCTGAGCTGGGGTTTACGGAGGGGATTGGGCTCTGAGCTGACCATGTTTGGGGACAGTACTGGAGTCCAGGCTGGCAAATAGGAAGGGAGCTCCCTAGGGCTTTGGCTTCTGCCCCCAGCAGGGGCTCTGGGGCCCAGGATGGAGCTGGGGAGAAAACTCCAGGCCTGGTCTAGATCAAAGACTGGGGATTCCCCACCTGAATGCAGTTTGGGGAGGAAGGTGGAGCCTGAACTCAGGCTGGGATCCAGAGTGGTTATTGGGGGCATCTGCAGATGGGCTTAAAAGCAGAGATGCGGTTCACAGAAGTAAATGGGGTCTCATTCTGTATTGCCCACACACCCTCCCTAGGCACTGTCTACAGCCTGTATTGCCTTGGCTGGGCTTCCTTTCCCCACAAGAAGTGAGACGAAGAAGTCTGCAGGACCTAAGGGACTTGAATAAACATCAATAAATGTGCTGGCTTCTTGAGCCCAGCCCAGCTCTGGTCTCTGTGTGTGTGCGCCCCTCAGCCCACCCTCCCACTAGCAAGCCATTTGTTTAATGGACAGACAGCCCACTGTCCCAGCTTTGAGTCTCTCATGCTAGGCCAGGGCTATTCCTAAGATGTCACTGATTCTCAGCCCTCCCAGAGGGAATGGGGACACCAAGTGGTACCCCTGGGCTGCCCCTTGAATCTTGAGGATCTGGGGTAGTGTCCTTGCATGGGATAGGGGCCCCTCTCCCTGCAGAGGCCTGAAGGTGGGAAGGAAGACGAAGCATGGTCATGACAAAACAAAGACAGAGGCAAGTGAGGACAAACTCAAGCACAGATCTTGCCAGGCAAATGGCCTTGGGAGGCAGAACCAGGGTGGCTCTGACACCTCCCACCAGCCCGGCTCTTGTAGCAGAAGCAGAGATGACCCAAACCTCTGGGTCTCAGTCTCAGCTTCCACAGAATCTGTGAGGCATCTCAGTAAGAATGAGGCTACAGCTCAACTGGGGTCCAGTATGAGAAAAAAGACAAGGACTAGGAGACATGCAGATCCAGCCTTGGGGACAGACATAAAGACCAAAAAAATCCAACACCCACTCCAACTCTCTGTGCTCGACAGAGCCTGAATCACCCCTCAAGTCTCAGAACAGGACGCAAGTCTCAGAGACAGCAGCAATTGGGGTGCATTTATTTTCCTCCTGGGCCTAGCAGGCTGGGAGCATAATACAGGCAAAGGCACTGGTGCATGTGGGCCTGTTATGGCCTGGAGTTTGGCAGCCTGGGTGGTTAACAGTGAACAAGTGTGCCAGGGTGCCCAGTGACTGGAGTGATCCTCCTAGAATTTAGAAAAAGGCCCTTGGGGCGTGGAAGCAACCAAGTGTTGGGCTTGGCACAGATGGACTAGAAGAGTTATGGAGTGGGTGTGAGATGGGTGTGCTTGGGGGTGGGGTGAGCTGTGGGGCAGGATGTGTTAGAGTGTCTTAGAGCCAGAGGTAACTGGGGACGTGGCATGTTGGGACATATTGAGCCTGGCTGTTGACTGAGAAGCTAGGTGCCAATGGCTGGGATAATATGGAAAGGCCAGTGGATCATCAGGACCCATGAAGACATTACTGCAGACAGGATCAGTCCTGGGAGAAATCGAAGAGTCCAAAGTGACTCCTACAGCAAGGTGATGAGGGGAGAGGTCTGGGGTTGCCATTCAGGAATACATTGTCAGCTGCAGCCACTGGGGAGAGGAAGGCACAGAGAGTGAGGAGCAGGGAACCTGGGAATACCAGTTCCCTTGTCTGCTCTCACCCAGGGATTGTTGGGAAAATAGGAGGGAGAGAGCCCCGTTCAGAGCTGAGGGGAGGGGTCCCCTGCTAACAACCCACATCCCAGATAGTTCTTACCTCCTGGATGTTCACCTGAATTTGTCCACTGCCATCTTTGTCAAGAGATTTGAAGGCACCTAGAGGGGGGACAGGGTGGGGGGCTTGGCTTTTAGGATAAAAATATACTAATATATGGGATGATGATAATAATGGCTAGTATTTTATTTAGTACTTACTCTGGCCAAGCACTGTGTAAAGTGCTTTCCATGTATAAACTCATTTAATCAAATTCTGTGAGATAACTACCACGTGACAATTAGGCACACAAATAACATGCTCCAGGTCACACAGTAAGAAAGTGAGGTGATTGGGATTGAAACCCAGGCTATTACCTACCTCAATAATGGCTCCCATGCAACTGACCTGTGCGCCCCCATTACCCCTGCCCATGTCCCAGCCTCCCACCTACTTCTAAGCCCTCCAGTTGCAGCCTGAACGTACTATCGGAAGGACGCTCTACAGGCGCCACGTCCTGCCCTCCAGTCTGGCATGGTTCCCACTGCTGCCCTCAAACTCCACTCCATGTTCCCCACCCACAGCCAAGTCACTCCTAGACAAACAGGTACCACACTGCCTTTGCTTCTTCCTCATTCACTGCTCAGTTACCACCCTCAGGTGTTCACATACCTGCTATCCTAGACACTGCACTCACTGCAGTTATTATTGACCCTCTTGCTGGTAAATCCAATGGCTATTTTCTTGGGCCTTTTCATATGTGATTTTGGCATCATCTGCCCTCTTCTCCACTCCTACCTTCCCTTCACATCTCTGACATACCTGCCCCTTTTCCTCTATCAATGCTCTTAATGCATTGTCCTCCCTAGACTTTAGGATTTTCCTAAAGCTAAACCTGACACTGTCCCTCCCCTGCCTAGAACCTACTGTGCCTCCAATAGTATCTGAGCACTCCTGCAATTGGCATTCCCAGCCCTGCATTGCTGGGAACCATGCCCAATGCTCCTGCTTCCTTTCACTCAACTCTTAGACAGCTCCAAGTTCATAGCTTCCTCACTGAGTGGCTGTGAACAAGCAATTTTGGCTCTTTGAACCCTAGGTTCCTCCTCCATACAATGCAAACAATAATTTCCGTTTCTCAAGGTGGTCTTAAAGATTCAGTGCATTAATGTTCAAAGAGCCTTCATGATCCAGCCCTCTGACCCCTCCTCACAGCCCTGTCTCCCTATTCCCCTCTCTGCAGCACTCTGAACTGAGTCCAACAAAAAACAACGGAAGTACCATCTTCTTTTTCCTTTCTAGGCTTTCACACCACTCGTCTCTACTGTCACTGGGGTCACTCCTCCTCACCTCGGGTCTCAGCTCACTTTTCTCTTCTTTCAGGAAGCCCTCCTTGACCCCTCAGGCTGCATTAGGTGCCTCTTAAGTTTGAAGCTCCCAGAGCTTCCCCAATCACAAATCTAAACCTGCTATGCCCTGAGCTTCCCCTATCCCCCAGTAACCACTCTGAGTTACTGTCTGATGATTTGCCCGTCTCCCTCACTGGACTATGAGTGACATGAGGGTAGGATCTGGCTGTTTCCATCACTACTGTGCTCCTACCACTGCCCACCTCAGGGTTAGGCTCAAAGATCTTGGCCAGTGGAGGGTGAACAAATAAAATCCCCACCCAGGAAGAGAGCCTGTGCTGTCACTTACGGAACATGGCATCCAGCCTGACCAGGCAGCTGATGAAGTTGTCAAAATCCATGTTTCCTTCCTCATCCGAGTAGCGTCGGATGATCATGTTGTAGAGATGCTCATTGAGGTGGAACCCTGACAATGGTTTAGTCTCTCAGTTGCTCGGGCCACATGGCACAACCTTTTCCCAGCCCCAGGATTCAAGCTGACCAGCTCAGTGGGGGCTGCCTCACCAGTCCCAAACCCACCATACCCCCGCCAGCCATACCTGCTGCCTCAAAGGCCCCTGGGAGTTCACTGCTACCAATGGTCCCTGATCTGTCAACATCAAACTGTTTGTATATGGCCTGTGGAGACAGGGAGGTCAGGGTTCAACTGAGCATCTTGGGGCATGACATCTCCACGGCTGGGGAGTCTTCATGCTGGGAATTCACCACGCACCTGCCACTTCTTTATGTTGTTCCACAAATACTTGAATTCTTCAAAACCCAGCTTTCCAGTTGTATCACTCTGGCAGAAGATGTTAAGAAAAGCTGTACCCAATGTGTGCACTGTACACCCTGTGTACATGACTATGACAACAGCCAATCACAGCTAAAACCCGAGCTCCCATCTCACTCTAGTTATGTCACCTTGGGTGTGGCTTTGCTTATCCTTTTATCCATACATGTATTTCTAAGTGATAAGGAATCTCTTTATTTATAAACCATGTGGAATTATAATGAACTTTTCTAAACTACAAATTCCTCACATGAAAACAGTTGCTAATTCCTCATTTATAAAATTCTTTTTTGTATGTGTGGGGGGGTAGTTCCCTGGCTGGGAATCAAACCCAGGCCGCAGTGTTGAGAGCACCAAAGCCTAGCTACTACACCACCAGGGAACTCCTACAAAATTCTTGATAGTAATTCAATTTACTGAGTGTTAGGACATGTGAAAAACGACATCTTAGAGCTCTAAGGAAATGAGGTGATGGCAGTGAATACCTGCTGGGTTTGTGATCAGGGCGGAATAAGAGATAGGCAGAAAGCTCTGGCTAAGACTTACCAGATTACCCAGTAGATACTAGATAGTGCTAAGCTTCTTGGGAACATCACTTTTCTCACTAAATCCTCAAGACATCAGCCCCACCAGTATTATTTCCCAGTCACAAAGACAGAAATAGATTCAGAACTGAAAAATCTACCTGTGTAAGACCATAGTACCAGCTAACACATACAAACCACTTACTATGTGTTAAGCACTGTGCTAATCCTTTTGATAAGTAGCTCTAATACGGTTCACTGTTATCCTACACCCCATTTGACAGATAGACAAATTGAAGCAGAGACTCAGTAACCCTGTCAAGGGGCAGAGCCAGATTTGTTTAACCCTATGCCATACATGTATATGATCACATGACTTAAATATATGTATGTGTCTGCACTGCCCTATGTGCTCAGTGTGCACGTATCCAAGATCAGCTAATGCTGGCCCATGTGCAAATAGACATGTGTTACTATGCATATGCCTTGGCATATCTTCATGTGCACAAGTGTACCCTTGTACATGTATACATGTGCACATAGCTATGGCAGTTATAAACTTAGGTTCTTAAGTCCCAAAGATCCGAATCCTAATTCCTATCCTTTCACTTACTCTTTATAACTTTAGACAAATGATTGCCTCTCTCTGAGTGTGTTTCTTTACCTATAAAATGGAATGTAAATATATTAACAGAGTGGCTGTGAAGTAAATCTAAGTGCTAGCTATAGCAGATGATATTAATGATTACCACATGTCCACAGGTGAATGTGTGTTCTAATGTATGCCTGTTCACATCTGTGGGTATGAAAGCAATATCCTGGCTCCCACTCATGCTCTAAGAAAATTCCCTCTTCACTCAAGGCCTCTCCCAGACTTCCTTCAAGGATACATCCATCACAGCCACCATGCTGCGACATGTGTCAATGCCAAAACCATCAGTCTTCAGATCAGGGTCTGTGGGAGACAGGTTGATAGTCAGAGGCCAGAGGTCACAGGTACCCCAACTTCCATGCCTCTAACCTGCCCTAGTCACTCACGTCGGGTCACGACCTTGTTGAGAATGTTCATGAGTTCTGTGGCACTGACTTCCATGTCCTGCAGAGAGAAGTTAGGGGTGGATCAGGGGTGAGTGAAAGGGGTCTGGGCATGTCATGAAGGAGGATAGAAATTCTGGGATTACCATGGTTGAGTGTGTGTGTGCGTGCAAGGGCCGTGCAAGGGCCACCCAAGGGAAGGCATGGAAAGGTTAGGACAGGTCTGGGGATCCCGAGATACTTACATCTCCAGCCAGCTGGGCAAAGAGCCTCCGAAACTGCCGGACCTCCTCACTCTCATTGGCCTCAATGTTGGAGTAATGGGTCCGTGGAGGCTGCAGAGGGAGGACATCTCAGAGCAAGTAGTGGGAGAGGTTAACCTTGGCCAATACAGCCCTAGGTGGGAAAGTCAGAATGGGCTGGGCAGCTCAGTGATCAAAGAAATGAGGTGGTCAGTGAATAGGGAGAAGGTAATAGCTAAGTTTGAGGACATGACAAGTGAGATACTTAATAAGAGGAATGTTATAAGAGGGAGGGGGTAGGGCTTTTCTAAAGGGACATGGAGGGGTGATGGAAAAGGCCTTGCAGTGAGAAGAGGGGTCTCCTGTTGTGGACAGTAGCTTACCGGGGGCTCTGGGTTGTACTGCGCAGCCGCCTCGCTAGGGAAAAAGAGGAATTGGAGCGGGGGTGAGGGGTGGAGCGAGGAGTTCCAAATGGCAGCTCCAGCACCCCACCCTATCAAAACCCCTCCAAACCCAAAGCCTGCCACCCTTGACCTGCCTTATCTGTCTTTGTCCTCACCTGTCCCGGTCCTTGCTGCCCTGGTTGTGTCCCCATGGAAACTCACAGGTCCATCCCCCCACCCACCCCCCACCCCCCGCCACAGTAGGCTCTACTCCTACCAATGGCAGATTCTTCAACAGACCCAGCTCCTTTGATGGCTCAATTCATAAAAACTCTGCCCAGCCTCTGCGGCCCTCCCCTCCTCAGGTCCTCTCTGTCTAGGAACCTACTTCATCTACTACATTGCTAGGGCTTCCTTAAAACTTGTGTCTTCCCGAGATCCCATCCCAGCCCCATTAATTCTGCCCCTTAGAGAGATCACTGCTCAGTGGCCAAGATTAATTAGATCCCTAATTAGGCCAATTAGACAACCTGCCCTATCTCCACTAGGATATTTTCCAATTTTAATCCAACCAGTTCCCCGCCAGGTCAAGCCCCTTCAAAACCATTTCTCCTATCTGTGTAGGTCAGCCTCTTCGCGGCGCACCTTCTCATTGACCCAGCTAGGAGGGCTTCGCCTCACACATAAGACAAGTCTTGCCCCCATGAACACCCAGCCTTACTGGCTCCGCCCCCTTAACGTTCGTTTCCAGGTTAGCAGAAGCAGGAGGTGTCCAGCCCCAGTAACCCCCACCTCCCAAAGCCCCACTAGGACCCATCAACAGTCAGATCCGGTGTCCCCTAAAATCGGACTCCCATCAAGCCCCGCCCCCATGAACTGCCTCATTAGGGCCCGCCCCCTCAAGGTCGGCCTTCCAGCCGAGGCCGAGCCTAGCCTAATTTAAGGCTCCAGGTCAGTCTCAGGTTACCCCATTCTATTCTTTCTGGAAAGCCTCCTCCGCCAGGCCCCGCCCCTCATCAGGCTCCGCCCTACCTGATAGCGCTAATGACCCCGCCCAGGATGCGCATGGCAGTTCCGCCGCCGCCGCCGCCGCCGCCGCCGCCGCCGCCGCCGCCGCCGCCGCCGCCGCCGCCTCCGCCGCCTCCAGCCCCGCTGATCAGGCCTCCGAGTACATTCCCCAGGCCCCCGCCCAGGCCCCCGCCTCCACCGCCGCCTCCACCACCTCCCTTCAAGAACGAGTTAACCAGGAACATGGCCGCGACTTAAGATTCCTAAGGAGGAAAAGGGGTTAGTTAGGTGGCCTCATCGCCCCGAGCCCGGCCCCCTCCCCACAAAAATACACAAGTCGGGCTGTCGGGCTGTAATACGAGCGCTCCGGGCGGGACCTATCCTTCGGCTGGGAATAGTCAATTCGGAATGGGTTCTCGGCTTCTGGGGGAGGGCAGTTCTCCGGTGGGTGCGATAGGAATGGAGGGTTTGAAACTCCCTTAGGACTCAAAGGGTCCTTGACTTGAGGGACTCTAGATAGAGTGTACATATAGGCATCATTAAGAGTAGGTGTCCTAGGGGTTCCCTGGTGGTGTACCGGCTAGGCTTCGGCGCTCTCAAAGCCGCAGCCTGGGTTTGATTCCCAGCCAGGGAACTACTCCCCCCACCGCAAAAAAAATAAGTGTCCCGATCTTGTGGGGTTCTTAGGGCCCCTAGGTTGTATAAGGCATCCTGGACGTGTCTGGCGCTCGAATCTGAGCACCAGAGCCCAAGAACTAGGCTATGGGTCTTGGGCGGGTCAGGAGCACGGATCTGATTATCTGCCTGAAGATAACTCGGGACAAGGTTTTGGAAATTTAGAATTTGAAGGTTTAGGTGCTCCCCAGCAACGGGATTACAGTGTCATCGCTGGGTCTAGGAGCTCCAGTGTATGATCATGGGTGTAAGCCCTGGACTCGGGATAACGGGGTTCCCCATTGGAATTGGGAGCATGGATCTCGGATCGTGGTTCTGGAGACCCCACCTAGGACCCCACCTAGCTCGTGTTTTAGGTACTGAGATGGAGGGTGAAGGAGTCTCCGGGGCGGGATAACGGGGGCCGGACAGGTCTAGAGGTTCAAATCTGACACCATGAGTCTGGGGGACGCCTGAAGTCAGGACTTTAGGATCTCGTCTGGTTTGGGGGTCGTGAAGGCTGGGATTACTGAGTACAGGGGTAGTTTGGCCCGGGTGCTCACCGCCTCTCTCACACGTCCGCTGGTCCGCTCGTATACGCTGGTCCGCTCGTATACGCTGCTCCCGGGCCTCTCCGGCTGCATCCGGCTGGGTAGGGCGGGGCTCGTGACTCAGGCCGCTTCGACCCGGTCA
>PVJL010004302.1:0-133147 GCA_004026885.1 Lyroderma lyra
GCTCTGCGGGCCCTGACCCCCCCTGCTCCTCCGGCCTCGCCCTCTACCACCGTCTCCTTGCTTACCCACGCCGCCCTCCTGCTGGTCTTCGCCTTCCGGAATGGGCACGCCTGTCGCACCGTCGGACACGCGTTCGCACCGTCGGACACGCGTTCGCACCGTCGGACACGCGTTCGCACCAGGCTGCCTGAAACGCGCCCTCGGAATGTGCCTGGCTGCTCCTACTCCTTTCTCAGGTCTCTGCTAAAGCATTGCTTCCCCCACTTTCCACAACGCATCTGTGTAAACTCGGGGCCCTGCTCTGCTCTCACGGCAGTGCTGCCTCTACCTCTATCTGTGTCCTGTTCCATCTATGTGGGTAGATTTTGTCTCAGTGCCTTGCTGATTCTCACGTAGGCCTAGTCCTCTCATCATTTTCCATGTCCAAAACCCTTAACATATATGAAATATAAAACAACACATTTTGGAGGCGCTTCTTATGACGTGGAGGCCAAAAGAAGGCACAGCGGACTGTTGTGCCATAACATTTCATTCTGACATCCTGGTCTGCAAGGTTCTATGGAAACTTTCCTGGAGATCTGACTCTCCCTCCACACCTTGGCTCCACCATGAAACACCACCTAACCTCAGCTTGTCCAACCTGTGTCCCAGGACGGATTTGAATGCAGCATAACACAAATTCATAAACTTTCTTAAAACGTTATAAAAATGATGCATGGACCTTTTTTTTAGCTCATCAGCTATGGTTCATGTGAGTGTATTTTACATGTGGCCCGAGACACTTCTTCTTGCAGTGTGGCCCAGGGAAGCCACAAGGCTGGACACCGCTGATCTAACCAATGTGGGTGCCCTGGGATCCCCATCCCTGACTCCCTCAGGCAGTAACAGTTCATGCCCCTCTCAAACCGCCATGCTCTCTGCTCTCGCTTACCCACAAACCTCCACCCGTTACACCTGGGCCTGTACGGACGATCCCGCCACCGGAACTCAGAAAGCTGCGGGGGGTAAATGTAACTTACCGGGTTTTCGTGTTCTCGCATTTCTTTCTGTTATTTATTTATTTTATGCCTATCTCCTCACCAGACTAAGCTCCATAGTATCGCAGACCATGGCTGCTAGTTATGCTTCCTGCTTCTAGCACAGTGCCTGGCTCATGAAAATCAATCCATCAAGAGCTCTTGAATGAAGGGAGTGACTTGCATGAGGTCACACAGCAGTTGGTAGTGGAGCGAAATTTAATCCAGATAAGCATCTGATTCCAAAGGCAGTGCTTTTTTGTTCTTTTGGTTTTGTTTTTTATTTTTAACAATTCTACAAAAGCCATGCTTCATGCAGTTACTGTGCAATGTGTATGCAGATGGGTGTATTATGGCCTTATGCATACTTGATTTGTCTTTGTCAATCAAGAACTCTTTAGGAAGTTGGTACGTGACCTCCAAGTTTGTGTTCAGTTAGAGCATCAGAAGGACCCATGAAGCAGCCGTAATAGGAGGACATGTGGCAACGCCCTGGCCCAGGGGCTGCAAAGGTGCCCACCCTCAAAGGCTCTCCCCGTGGTGTCTGAATAGCCCAAATCACTCATCGCACAAGACAGAGCAGAGTTATTTTTTAAATTAGCTTTCATTCTCAAGTTCTCATTTACTTGTGTATGCATTTATTTATTCATGATGATTTCTAGCACCATTTACTGAATTACAAGTAATAGATTTCTAAGGTGTGCTTGGCCACCAATTTAACATTTTAGATTGTAAATTTAATACATGATATGCATATTTTAGAATAATTGGAAAGTACTAGGAAAAAGTAGAGATTATTTTTAAGAATCTCCAAACCTGCAGATAACCACAGTTACTCTGTTGGTGTGTGTTTGTGTGTAAGGACGCAGGCATATCAATCCTTGCACGTACTCCTAGAATAAGTTACAAACAAAACAAAACCAGACAAAACTGGGACTACCCTCTTCTATAGAACATGGAAAGAAATTTCAGGATACTGGGAGAAAGAATTGCACATGACTTTTATTCTGTATCAAGTGCAACACTCAATCTCTACACAAAAATAACCTGGGCTCTCCTGAATGGACGGACTTGTCATGGGTTGATGTGGTGCTCTGCCCCAAAGCTGGATGTCTTCACTTGGTGCTGGAGGGGATGTCGGAGGCATCCTGCCGATAGCCTAGCTCCTAGGGACTACCAGGCTAGTATCCAGTAAGGGTAGGGGCTGTTACAATCCCCACTTATGAAATCAGGTCATAGTTCACTTTTGCCATTATTCTGCAGTCATAAGTTTCTCCCTATTCATTCGAAGAAATGCGAGGGCTGTCCAGAAAGCATCCAGCCATATAACATGAAAAATAGAGGCATTTGTGGCTGGATGTTTCCCAGACAGCCCTCATATTCTTACCACGCAGAGCAAACAAGAAGAATTTCCAAACAAAGGTGATTTAAGCAAGTGATATGAAGACACTACTCATTCTCTCAGTGTGGAAATGCAACTTCTATTTCCAAAAGTCTCTAGTTGTTTTGCCCGGTTTTCCTGACGACCAAGTCCTTTTCCGTCTCTTGATAAAATAAAAACAAGTCGTTCATAATAATTTATAAAAAACATTTTATACAATTCGATGCTTATGGCGTACCACACGTTCCATAGTACACAGTAGTTTGCTTGGACTGTCATAACAAAAATACCACGGACAGTGTGGCTGAAACAACAGAAATTACTTTTGTCACCATTCTGGAGGCCAGGAGTCTAAGGTTAAGGTCTCGATAGGGTTGGTTTCTTCTGAGGCTTTTCTTATTGGCTGTAGATGGCTGTGCGTCGTCTTCCCTCTGTGCGTGTCCGTGCTCTGATCTCTTCTCATAAAGACACCAGTCGTACTGGGTTAAGGTCCACACTCATGGCCCCCCTTTAACTCATTACCCCTTTAAAATCCTACCTCCAAACAGAGTCCCCTATGACTTTAACATAGGAACTTGGTGGGGAGGGGTGCACAATTCAACCTATACTACATACATGGTAAATCACGTGTCTGAGGTTTAAAGAGTGGACTTTCTGACTCCGAAGTCCAGATTTTTCCACCCACCAAAGCCGCCTCTATCATTGACTGTCTTCACCATTGCGTTTATTGCATCTCTTTCATCAACTCCACTTTCCACTGTCCCGGGCTGCTGCCTGCTAGTGAGAGTTTAAGGAAACGAAAATCCTTCCCTTGAGCAGATGGAGTGGGTGAGCTGTAAGGAAGAGGCAGCAGCCAGAGAGGGAAGTGCCTGAGATAGAGACTAAGGGGGTCGCTCCAGTAGTAACCCGAGAAAAGACGTTCATTAAATGCGTATGGGTTATTTGTAAACAACTATTAGTCTAGGAATTATTCTCAACCAGTGGGACAAAATAGTCGAGACTCCTCGGGTCTATTTAGTCCTTATTTCATGTCTTCTTCACAGCAACCCTGTTTGGTGAACAGAGCTCCATTGTTTTTATCATTTTGGAGAACAAGGAGTTGAAGCTCCAAGCGTGTGTATCGCCTGCCCCGGTGGTGGAGTGGGGGCTCCAACCCACCTCTTTAAATTCAGCGTGTGGTGATCTTTGGCTCTCTATTCAGGGTGCCCACAGGATGCTGTGTGAAGTTCTGTCGGTGATTTGCACATTCACCACAGGATACGCTCTCAAAGGACTTCCTTTGTGAAAGGGCAAACTGCCACACACCTTCTGCTCCCCACTTTGCAGGCCCGAAGCCCTGTGGGCACACAAGCGAACGTGCACACTCGCCCTCACCAGGTCCTGTCTTATATTATACTTACGGGAGTGTACCTTCTGAAAACAGAACTTATCAGAGGGGTGTGGGTACACGCCACTACCCAGTGCGACGGAGAAGTTCACGAGCTTGCCTGTGCCCTCAGAGATACCGTCACCTGCTGCCAAGGTGCCAGACTGCCTCCTCTTAACTGATTTTCAACCCTCATCTCTACAGAGAGCTAGATTTAGTTTTCAAAAAGTGGCCTAACTGCCAGGATAACCATATTTTTCACTGGTGAGTTGTGAAATCAATTTTGTGGGTCAAGGCCAGCATTTTATTTCATTTTTTTAATTCATTTTTATTGATAGACTTTTTTGGGGTGACATCTGTTAGCAAGAATTCCATAGGTTTCAGGTATACAATTCCACAGTGCATTGTCAACTTGTTGTATCATAATTTCACCACAGCATTTTAAATATAAATTATAAGAAACTAAAATAGAACATATTACAGTGCATTGCATGAAATTAGAGGAAATATTGTTTCATGAAACTTCTGTTTCCATATTTTCCTGTGTGTGAGCCCAGATGCTGAATCCTTATGAAAACATGGAATTTTAAAAATATTATATATATTTATTGCTTTAGACTTATTGGGGTGACATTGGTCAACTAGAATTACATAGGTCCCAGCTGTACAATTCTACAGCACATCGTCCATGCGTTGCATTATATGTTCACCACCCCGTGTCAGTTCTCTTTCAAAAATGGATTTCTTGATCGATTACAGTGAAAAAAGGTTGAGAAACAATTTTTTTTAAAACAGCTCTTTATAATTTTTAAAATTAAATTGATTGGGGTTACATGGGTTAGTACAATTATATAAGTTTCAGATGTGCAATTTTTGAATCCGTCGTGTGTGTTGCATTGTGTGCTCACCACCCAGAGTCAGTTCTACTTCCATCACCACGTATTTGACTCCCCCTCCCCCTCTCCCGCCCCCCTTACACTCTGATAACCACTAAACTGTTGTCTGTGTCCATCAGTTTTTGTTTGTTTGTCTTATTTGTTGCTTTCAGTTTTATATCCCATGTGAGTGAAGTCATACGGTTCTTGACTTTTTCTCTCTGACTTATTATTTCACTGAGCATGATAACTCTCAAGATCTATCCATACTGTCACAAATGGCAGGATTTCATCTTCTCTTAAGACCAGGTAGTATTCCATTATGTATATTTACCACACTGTCCTTATCCAGTCACCTATTGAAGAACACTTTCAAGTCTTGGCCGTGGTGAATAATGTCTCAATGAACATAAGGGTACATATATCTTTATGAATAAATGTTTTCAGATTATTTGGGTAGATACCCACAGGAGGAATTGTGGGTCATATGGTAATTGTATTCCTAATTTTTTGAGGACCCTCCATACTGTTTTCCATTGTGGTTATACCAACTTACATTCCCACCAGCAGTGTATGGGGGTTCCTTTTCCTCCCCAGCCTCTCCAGCACCTGTTACTCCTTGTCTTGTTGATAACAGCCGTTCTAACAGGTGTGAGGTGGCATCTCATGGTGGTTTTGATTGCACTTCCCTGATAGCTAGTGAAATGGAGCATGTTTTTACATATCTATTGGCCATTTTATGTCTTCTTGGGAAAAATGTCTGTTCAGGTTCTCTGCCCATTTTTTAATTGAATTTTTTTTGTTTGTTATTGAGTTGTATGAATTCTTTACATATTTTGGATATGAGCCCTTTATCAGAGATGTTCCCAAATATCTTCTCCCATTCAGTTGGCTGTCTCTTTGCTTTGTTGATCGTTTCTTTTGCTGTGCAGAAGATACTTAGTTTGATATAGTCCCATTTGTTAATTTTTGCTTTTATTTCCCTTGCCTTTGAGGTCAAATTCACAAAATCCTGTCTGAACCCAAGGTCCATATGTTTCATTCCTATGCTTTCTTCTGTGCAATGTGTTGTTGCACGTTTTATGTTTAGGTCCTTGATCCATTTGAATTAATTTTGCTGTATGGTGACATAGAGCAGTTTAGTTTTATTCTGTTGCATGTGGCTTTCCAATTTTTCCACACCATTTATTGAAGAGAGTTTTCCCCTCCATTGTTTTTCATTGAAAATTATCTGCTGATAAATATGTGGGTTTATTTCTGGGCTCTCAACTCTATTCCATTGGTCTCTGTGTCTGTTTTTGTGCCAATACCGTGCTGTTTTGATTATTGTTCCTTGGTAGTATAAATTGAAGTCAGGGCATGTGATACCTCCAGTCTAGTTCTTTTTTCTCAGGATTGCTTTGGCTGTTCGGGATCTTTTATGATTCTATACAAATCTGATGATTTTGACGTAAGGACTCTTTTCATAACATAATAAAAGTTATAGTCCCTCTCCTCAGATAAATATACACAAATTCACAGACCTGTGTTTTGGGTACAGTTTTGAAGGGCTTAGAGACCCTATGAATGCCACCTGCTGATCTCCAGTTGAGAACACTTCCCACAGCTAAAATGGCATGTTTTCTTTGAAAAAGGGAGACATGGCTCTAGATATTTTTTCTGGCCCCTTTTCTTCAACATGTCCATACTTTAGCCTGAATACCTTTAGCATTTTAGAGCTAAGAGCTTAGCCCAAAGTGCATGAGCGAATTTATTCCACATTTAATTGCAATCTTTTTACTGAATAAAAGAAAGCTGGACATACAGGGTGTCCAAGCCATACGACACCAGCTCCACTTGGGAGAAAGGCAATAAGTAACTCAATGAGGTGATTGCAGATAGGTTTAAGTGTTATGAAGATGATAATGGGGGTGGTGAGATCGAAGCACTGGGGAGGAGGTGGGACAGGTTAAGGAAGGCAGTTGATTTGGGGTTGGGGATCAGAGAATGTATTCTTTTATTAGCTTGGATTGCCACGCTAATATCTGTGGTCATGCCTCCCCATTACATTATCCTTATTAGAGTGCTTTACAATGTTTCAAAGTACTTCATGAATATTTATTGATTGGTAATTTTCTTTCATTTTTTTTTTCAGGGTAGATAGAGAACATATTATGTCTAAGTGCATGGATTCTGGCATCAGATGGCCTGAGCTTGAATCTTTGTTCTATCCCTTACTAGCAATGTGGTTGTGGGCAAGTTACTTAAATCTCATTAAGCTTCAGTTTCTGCAGGCTTATCTCTAAGATGGGGCAAATTAGACTGTTATGAGGATTAAATAGGTTAATAAATGTAAAGAGCTTGCTTGCATATTTCATTTTCTGAAGTCTGTCCCAGTAGTTAGTGGCTTTGGAAAACCACCATTTTATAACATCTCAAAATTTTGTGGGTAGTATATGAGCTGATCTCAACGGGGAAGTTCTACTTCATTCTTCTACTCTATCAACTGAGGTTATGTGGTAGTGTTTAGCTGGCAGGTGAGCCACTCTGAGGAGGTGTGTGGGTGCGTGTTGGGGGGAGGGTATTCCACGTGGCTTCATTTACATGTCTGGCTTGTAAGAATGATGACTGGAAGGCTGGAACGCAGACCAGAGCTCCCACACGTCGTGTCGTCAGCAGGTTCTCTCAGGATAATCAGATTTCATATGTGGAGGCCCAGGGCTTGTAGCACGAGTGTTCTAGTAAGAAGAGGTAGGAGCTGATGGCTTCCTGGGGCAGGGTCCAGAAACTGACACAGACACACTGCTGCTACATGCAACTGCAGGGGTGCCCAACCTTTAGGCTTCCCTGCGCCACAGGGGAAGAAGAAGAATTGCCTTGGGCCACACATAAAGTACGCTAACACTAACGATAGCTGCTGAGCTAAAAAAGAAAAAAGAGTGCATAATTTTCATAATGTTTTAAGAAAAGTCTACAAATTTGCATTGGGCCACGTTCAAAGTCGTCCTGGGCTACATGTGGCCCAAGGGCCACGGGTTGGACAAGCTTGGCTTAAAACTATCACAGGACCAACCCAGATTCAAGAAGGAGTCATAGACTCCACCTTTCCATAGAAAGAACATCAAAGAATCGGTAGCCATCTTCAACCCGCCACATAGCCATAGTACCTGGAAAGTACTAGGTAAATCTAAGCTGTAATTATTACGTTTACCTTAAAAAATTGTGGTTATACATTTGTTTCAAATTGTTACAGCAAAATCACACTTTAGCCTTGTTTTCTTCTTTACTTTCTCTTTATCTTCTTAAACTTCTTAAAGTAGCCCTCATCAGGAGGTGGCAGTTGGAGATTTAAAAACTGCCACACCCTACCCAGGCCACTGAGCATTAACCGGAAATTTCCCTCCTGTGATAGCAATGGTTTTATTGATGCCGCAAGTCATACAGAACTTGGTTTCACTTTATTCATTGGTAGCCCATAATCCCACTAATATTACCACTTATTATGTGTGTTTCCTCTCCAGAGAACAAGGACTTAGAGAAAAGGTGATACCAAGTACATTAAAATTCAGTAGTAAACAATCAAATTTTCCTTGACATGCCCAGTGCCTGACTGAACCCAAACCTCAAAATAATCTTCCAAACCAAAAGAGCAGAAATAAAAGGCCACATAAAAAGTAGAATACGTTCGCATTTTACAATTTCTCGTAAAAGACTGATGATGAGGTGGAATTACTCTGAACAGACACTTCCTGGAACCACTTGTGCCCCACAACGCCTCAGCAGCCTAGCAGGAGCTCTGCGTTCTTACCTGTTGGTTCGGCGTCTAATGAGTACAGTAGACTCTCAGTTAACCAGAAGCCATGGAGATTGGTAGAAGGTGGAAAAACGTAAGGAGACTCTCTGTTAACCGGGACTCAAGCAACTGACACTCTCAAGAATAGCTGAGCTGCTGTTAACGGAGAGTCTATTGTATTTATTTGCTTTGGCCAATTCTGCATATCCCACCTTCCTTTTTATTTAATTTGTCCAGACTTAATACTGGCCAGAGGTACACAAGTGCTCTATTTGGTTTGTGAAGATCAAGGTCAAGTTAAAGGCGGGTCGCTGGAGAGGTGAGCCTTTGTGACTGGGTAATCTATTTCCCTGAATCTGTTGCAGCTTTTGAGATACACGTTAGGAGGAGAAAACAGATAAGCCAAATGCATTTTTGAAACAAGGGGCACCTACAAATGGACTACTATTGACCATGAAAATATAGCATTTGAGAGAAGATGCGTTTGATTATTTTATCCTCTCTTCTGAAGCCAAAATGTCTCCGTCCTACTTTTATTAAAAAGTTCATCCTGATGGAAGTTACTCCCACCCGGGTGGGCCACACCCTGATCCACCCAGACTCGGTTCTGCTCATTAAGTAAATTCTGTTTTGAGGTCATTATTTTCCCTGAGTTTCCTGGAATTAGCACTCCCCTCTCCTAAAATGGTTTTAATTGGTATAGCAAGGCTACTTCGGAGGGATGTTTGCTAGCAGGAGTATCGATTTAGTAATGGAGTTGCAGTTCAATTGTGGTGACAAGAAGACTGATTTTTTTTTTCTTTTTCTTTAACTGCTATCAAGTGATGTGGACTCCAGAGAATAAACTTTGGACATGAAATCACCTGACCTTGCTGGTGATTTCTTTTACTGCTTAGGCAGCCCACTTGCCTTAGCAGTGTGCTCCAAGTTCACACATCCGCACCTTTGGATAGCTTTCAGAAAGAAGGCCCTCGTTTCCTCTTCAGAGAAGAAGAGTTGCCTTCTCTAACAAGTGGGAAGTTGCTGGTCCCCAGAGAGCACCAGTCCCCTTGTGTGTGACATTATTCCCGTTTGCACGCTGGTCCTCCAGCACCCATTAGGAGCCAGGAGGGATTAGCTTTGATTCTCTCTTTTGCTCTTTTCTCGCGGCTTCAATTGGACCTGCAATTAACCTTTCTGATCAGCCTCTTTCTCTGTCATTTAAAGCAAAAATGAGGAACTCAGTGATTTTATGGGTCCCTTTCAGTTTAGAACTGGGGTGTTCAAGCTTTGGGTTTCCCTGGGCTCCAGTGGAAGGAGAAGAATGGTCTTGGGCCACACATGAAAGACACCAACATTAATGATAGCTGATGAGCTAAAAACCAAAAAAAGTCACAAAAATAATCTCATAATGGTTTAAGAAAGTTCACAGATGTGTGTTGGGCTGCATTCAAAGCCGTCCTGGGCCGCACGCAGCCTGTGGGCCGTGGGTTGGAGAAGCTTGGTTTAAGAGGCAAACAAAGGTACGACAACCTTAAAGTATTTAGTTTCGGTATGAATTTGGGAGGGGTGTCAAATGAAACACTTTAAATCATGTTCTTTTGTTGTAATGCACTCCTTCATGTTGATCGAAATGGCTAATTTCTTTCACCCACGATTTTTAACCCAGAGCTGGGCCTTCCTGCTCGATGCACTGAGAACCTTGCACAGGCGCGAATGTGGAAGCTGTCAGGCTGACTTCCGGGGCTCGTCCCCTCTCCTCCACGTGGCCGCGTTTCCAATCCCACCGATGTTCCTGGCTCTATTTCTGGGGGCACACCGCTTGGCCACAAGGTTTGCATAATTCCTCCCTTTATCTCAACACAGCACTCTCCCAGTTTTACGCAAACTCGGTGTTAATTATTTGGGCCGCGAGCTGAGAAAGACCAAAAGCTGACAGTTGCTAAATCAGGAATGACCAAGGGGATTCAGAAGGGCTCTCTGTACAAAACGGTGGGCACGCTGCCGCTAACGCAGACGCTCTGCTCCAGGGCAATGCCTCCAAATAGCCATTCATCATTTTCCGTTGTTAGCTCATGTCCTCTTGGTAGGGCGATGCTAGAAACCCAGGCAGACGCTGTCAGCAAAAGGATTCTAGCAGTTTCCAGAGGTGGGGAAACAGATAGTGAATGTTATGCTCCTCTAATAAAAAATATAAATGTTAGAGAGCAGCGGTATTTTTTTATTTCTCTCCATAGCCTATAAAACTCTGTGAGACAGAAGATACTGCAATGACATCTGAAGATTCTAATCCGTCTGTGAGTTCCACGCTGCTCCTTAGACCCAGTTTTCTGTGCCCTTTAAAGAAGGACCAGAAGCCAGTCCGACGGTGTGCACAGCTGTCAGAGTGATAAAAGTTCTAGGCCAAGCGTGTCCAACCCGCGGCCCACGGGCTGCCTGCGGCCCACGACGGCTTTGAATGTGGCCCAACACAAATTTGTAAACTTCCTTAGAACACTAGGAAAATGATGCATGGACCTTTTTTTTTTTTTTTTTTAAGCTCATCACTTATCATTAGTGTGAGTGTATTTTACGTGTGGCCCAAGACCATTCTTCTCCTTCCAATGTGGCCCAGGAAAGCCAAAAACTGGACACCCTGGTCTAGGGAAAGGAGAGGATCCAACTTAGTTCTTTCCCTCTAACCACTTTAGGAATGTGCATTTTTACCTGCAAAGGAGAGAATTAAGCTGCCTTTTTGGGTCCCCGCTGATCAGCGTGATTTTAGCAGTAAGAACTCTCTGGCCCCTCGTCTGAAAGGTGCCACGCTAGTTTATACACACGGGAGGCGCTTCGCAGGACCAGGAGCTGAGACGTTAGAAGGACCTGGGATGTTATTTTATCTCCCTGAGTGTCTGCTTTCTTCTTCTCATGTTGCACTCTGGATTTGTTATTCTGTCATGCAACAGGGAAGATAAACACATCATGGCCCCCGGGATCACACTGCCTTATTAAAGAAACAAACAAATAAGCAAATAAAAAAAGTAGATCATGCTAAGCTGAGGGGCTTTAGTCCCAACTCCAAATTAAGGAAAGAGAGGAGTTTATTGTCTTTGCTCATGTCACACGAGAACCCGTTTTTTGGCAGGGGTTTGGTAAGGAACACACATCTGGCTGCAGGGAATATGTCCCCCGACCTGTTCACCTCCAGCACTATGCACCAGAGAGGCCAGTCCGGTACAATTACCTAAGACTTTTGGCTGTTGTCAAAGGCCACGTTTTCATGCCACATCTACGAAAGTGAGACCCAGTGTATGTTCTCAAGGGAGCTGCCATTTCCCTGCTTGTCAAAATAGAAAGTAAGGTCTAAACCTGAGGACAAGATATATGTTCTATTATTATTTCTTTGAACTTTAGGCACTATTTGTTGACTGTCCACTGTGGGAGACAGAGATTTTGTTCTCTGTGATGCCCAATATCTTGACCACACCAACATATGAGGGGACACCCTCCAAAAACTGGAATGACCTCCTGGAGGGCGGGCCCCTTGTAGCACAGGCTCCCCTGCTGGGGGAGTGTTCTAGAACCCGTCTGCATCCAGGCACCAGCGGGCGTGGTGGTGAGAGGCTGTGTGCAGCTTCACTGAATTTTTTTTTTTTTTGAGACTCTTTCAACAGGTTTGCCCATGTCATGATGGAGATGGACATGGATACCATGCAGTATGACAACGCACCTGCCCAAACCACGCTGAGTGCTCAGCAGTTTGTGACCAAAAATGGCATGACCCCCATGTCCTACCCTCCCTATTCACTTGATCTCAACCCGAATGACTTTTTTTGTTTTCCCACATAAAAATGTCCTCAAAGAGAAACATTTTGCTGATGTGGAAGAGGTGAAACAAAAAACATCAGAAGCACTAAAAAGCATCCAAATCAAAGAGTTCAAAAACTGTTGAGCAGTAGACAAAGCATCAAATGGAGAGTCTTTCAAAGGTGACTGAAATTTGGACATGTAAAAATAAATATACAATTTTTCATAAATAAATTTTGGGGTTTTGGGGGGTCCCCCCTTACATGTTTAGCTTCTCCACGCCACACAGCACTTTCAGAAAACACATTTTATGCCCACCATATAGTTATATCTTCATTTCAGATGGAACAACAATGCCTGTGTTGTTATTACAAACGTGTTGTTTACAGTAGAATCCTATGAGGTTTTGTGTCAGCCAGGAGAGGCTACTCGCGAATCCCAGCGGCTCTTGCTCAGACAATGTTCCCTTCAGGAGCAGGTATCTGTCCTGGGCAGCTGTCCTTCATGCATGGACATGACAATCCAGAATGTTCTCACCGCGTGGCTATACAAGCTCACTAACAATCTCTAAGGTAAAGGACAGAGAACAGAGTGGAAAATCCAGAGACTTCTCACTGCTTCCAACCAGAAATGAGAGAGAGGGAGAGAGAGAGACTTGTTGATTGGAGGTTTAATTGTAAGGTGTTCTTGTTGGTCTATGCTATTGAGGGTCTCAAGTCAGTATGTTTAGGTCTTCTTCATTGTGGTTAGTTCTGAATTCTCCAGATAAAAACCTTCTCCTGTATGGATGATGCTAGCATCCTCAATGATAGGAGGGAGAAAGAAGTGCGGACTTCCATGTGAATGTTTCTCCGTTTTTAGTATCTAGACTACTGTATTCAGACGGCTGGTGGTAGAATCTCCCAACCAAATGGTGTTCTGCAGGGACGAAACTGGCACGGATCGTTGGCTCAGCAGCACGGAAGAGGAAGTCTTGAGGTCTAATTGCTTCTCAAACAGAGTTTCACCCAGTCCTTCTCAGTGATGTGTACTTCAACATGAAAATGATCTCCCAATTGACGTGTTTTGAGAAGGAGCAGATTGAATTGTTTTTCAGACCTGCTCACTTCAACCTTAGGAGTTAGCTTTCTGGGGTCTCTCAATATTTATTACTCATTGTGCTTTTCCAAACATTGTGGCTATAAATTTTCATGTACTGTTTTTCTTGTGAATTGAAGCTTAAAATACCTTAGTTGACACTTAGAATTTGTAGTTTGGAATTTTCAAACATGTACCAAAGCAGATATGTTAGTACAATAAACCGCCATGAACTCATCTCTCAGTTTGAACAAATCCCAGTATATTTGTCAAATTCATTTCAGCTATCTGTCCCTCCCTTCTCTCACTGCTCTTAATTCCCCACTAACATATATTAAAACAAATCTGAGATTTACATGATTGTCATTTATAAATATTCCTCAGGTCACTCTAATGGATGGGTACTGAAAAGACATAACAGAGAAACAATTATCACACCCAACCAAATTAACAGTAATTACTTAATATAATTGAATGCTCAAATCTATGCTAAATTCTCTCTGATTATCACAAAAAGTTGTCTTTGTACTTTGCTTTTCTTTTTCTTCGGAGCAGAATCTTGGACCATCTGGTTGACCTAGTTATCAAACATGAGGACATAGGACTGCACTATTTCTGCCCATTTCTGTGGAGGAGTGGGATAGGTAATCTTGCCCACGTATTTATGATCACTTTAGCCTTGGTTTAAGCCTTTTATCCAAGCAAAATTGTTAACAGTGGCCCCAGTCATAAGTGTCCTTATTTGGATGAGAAATCATGTGGTGACTCTAGGTATAGGGATGGGTCCTACTAGCAAGGGAGGAGCCTGTCAGGAGTAGCAATTCTTTAATCATTTTCTCTACAAATCTAAAGTCCTCAAAAGGTTTTACTCGTAAAAAAAAAAGGGGGCTTTGAAGAATTACTCTTTCTGCTGATTTCCCCCCCAGATTTGATTATAAAGGTAACTGCTCTTTACAATGAGTGTAGCTTATTCTCCAAGATACTGCTCAAATTTTTCAGACCAGAAGTTCAGTCTAGGCATGGAATTCTCATTCTAGATCCTTGTACTTGGAGACAACTGTGGGATTCAGTAACTGGAGGTGGAGAGGATATCTAGCACAGCTGTCTTATCATTCTTTAATTAATTACTTGGACAGCTACCCTGGCCAGAACAGTCTCCTAGGTCCTGCTCCTTTGGTTCTTTATGTGACTTGGTACTTGAAAAACTCATCTGGTTGAGCTTCTTTTTGCTGTATGAGATTTACAGTTTCTCAGCTCTGTTAGCTTTCATTGTCACTCTCTTCCCACTTGCTTTATATCTTCCAAGAATTCTTTGCTTTTCTGATCTGTAGTAGCATGTCACCCAGCTTTTAAATACTGTTAGGGACTTATTTTTATCATTCTATTTCTTGCATCATTAGAAAAGGAATTTGGGAAAACAGGGAAGCTAAGCTCAAGAGTGTTTGGTAAGCCATCTCGAGTAAGGGCCTCTATGTCTTTTTTACTTCTTCTTATGAACTTCTTGAACTACTTTCCCATTTTCCCTATTTTTTAAAATCTACTTTTTAAAAAACTTACAAAGATAATCTTCCAGTGGAACATCTACTGCGTATATAGCAATAGATATACATGATCAGACCTAATCAATAACTGCTAAAATCCCTTACCCAAGAAAAAGACAAGTTGACTCCATAGAGATGGGTTTAATTCTTTATGATTAAGAAGAGCAGTTCCACCAGAACACCAGAGTTCTACTCCTGGCAGGACAGATAAAACTGATGTGATTCAGGAAAATTCAAATAAAAACGATAATGCATTGCCACTACATATGTCCTCACCAGAATGGCTAAAATGAACAGGCCTGATATTATCAAGTGTTGACAAGGGTGCAGAGTAGCTAGAACTCCTTTACCACATGGTAGGAGTAAAAACTAGTGAAACGATTGGGGAAATTGGCATTATCTACTATTTGAGAACAAAAGTCCTATGACCTGGAAAAGTCACTTCCAGGTATATATCCAATAAAAATGCGTATGCATGTACACCGAAAGATTTTTAAGAGAATACTCATATCAGTATTACTTTTAATAGTCCTAGACTGTACACAAGCTAATGTCCATCAGAAAAATATATAATTATATTATAAATACTCACTCTCATGTTGGTATATATACAGCGTATGACTACTATATAGCTTAAAAGAAGACAAAATTAAACTATGGCATTGGATATTAGGACAGCAATTACCTTAGAGGAAGAGGAGGGTGAGTGGGTAATTGGAATGGGTACAAAGTGAAACTTCAAGTGCTGGCAATGTTTTATGTCTTGATCTGGGTGGGGATTTCACAGGTGTGTTCATTTTTGAAAATTTTTCAAATTGTATGCTTTTCTGAATATATATAATACTTGAGTTTAAAAAGTTTTAAAAGAAACAGATGCACTTGAAATAAGTATATCCCATTATGTCTACTATACATGAACCAACCTACTCTCTAAATTATTATATATTTGTAAGGATTATATTGATACCCTTTATTTGCATGATACTCAGTAATTTTCAGAGAACTGTCAAGTACATGATCTCATTTAGCTTCATGGCATTATAATGAAATATCCTGCAAGTCATTTTAAACTTGTTGACAAGTAAAATAACTCAGAGAGTTGTCCTTTGCCATTTGTGGCAAGTCGCAGCATCCGTACGGAGACCCGGGGGTAATGACTCTTCATACCGCTTTCTTTCAAGATACTTACTGGTTACAACCTGTAACCTCGAAACCTTGGATAGATTTTTTTCTTATGTTTTATTCCCTCATGAGTCTTTCTGTCTCATAGCCATCTTAAGAAATTAATCTAAGCAATTTGTTAGTGAATATATGAGTTCATTACATTTTAAAAGGAGCTGTCATAGAAAAATGTTCTCACCCTCAAGTGAGACCAGGCACTGTGGCAGTTGGATCACAATTGTAGAGAATATTTTGTTACTTTGCAATGTTTCCTTCAGATAGGTGGCCTTAATATTGCATTATAACAGCTACTAGCTGTGCTTATGGGCAGACTCATGTTTGTTCAAAGGGAACTAATCGTCTACAAGTGAATCCATTTGCTACTCTGAAGTCTCCAAGTTTCCTGACCTCTCCCATGCCCAAAGCAGAAAGTATAGAGTAAGAGAAGTGGGAAAGTGTCAAATGCAGAGGCCTGCAGCTCTAGTCATTCCACCACAGGCAAACTTGCTTTTTAAAATACCATCTTCCAATTTACAGTTAAGGTCAAGTGCCTCATAGGAGGTGGTACCAGAGAGAGCATGGAGGACGCCTTCATTTGGGATGAGTCCGGGAATGCTCAGGAGGTGGCGTGAAAAAGGGCAGGGAGAAACGGGGAAGCAGGGAGGCCACACTATCCATACTTTAAAAGACCCGAGGCTTATACTCATACAAATAACTCATAAAAATATCTCAAGGCAACACCCACCATCCTTTCCTTTCTGTCCCAAGTTCCTCTTTCCTCCAGCTCCAGACTGTTTTGGGGGTCTTATTTTCCCCTTTTAAGTTTTCCTTGATTCCCCTAGTCTGCTGTCCTCCCGTGGATGATGTGTCCTCGCTGTGGCTGGATTTGCTCCAGACTCCCACGAGATACTTGAATTTAACCTAATTTCTAACCCAGGAGATCTCTAGAAAGGGGCGTGAAGACAACTAGGCAGTGGCTTGCGACTTTAAAAACAAAGAGATACGTGGGTAGTCACTGGCTTGTTTTGTTTACATTATTCTACCCTCAACTAAAATGGTTTGGGAATCATGGTTTCATACAAGAAAAGTGAACTAACAGTTTTCTAATGCTTTCTAAATGTTGTAAACATGAAAGATTTGTCAATGGAAATACAATGCAGTTTATAACATCCAGACGTAATGCCCACGTGCATCAGTCAGATTGATGACATAATCTGGAAAACAGTCTACAAACGAGGGACACATCTCGTTCTAAAATAGGACGTGAACCTTGAGTTATCCACAGCATAATTTTAACTCCTTTCATGTAGAACATTTCCTCCAGTCTTTGCTGTTCTCAAGAAGCCATTATAATTTTTTGAGTAAGCAGTGTTTCAAACCAAGTGTGATGTCTATTCTCAGATACACATTTGAGTCTCAACATTGTCTTTTTAGTCTGATGAAATGTGACTTTCTCCTCTTTAGTGCCGTAGTAGATTAAGAAATAACCATGCAATGTTTTTTGTTCTTTCGACTCTTCTCTCTTGTAAAGGTATAGGAAAGCACTTAGCATTTGATGTGGTGATCATAATGATTTAAAAAGGAGAAATACAAACTACTCACTCACTTCATTGTCTATTTCATCACAAATCAGTTTCTAAGTATCATCTTTAGGGGGAGGAGGGGAGAATGATGAAAGCCCTGCCTCCAATCCTTGGTCAACCCCGCAGTTCCAGAATCCTGACTTCTGCTGGGCCCAGCCTACCTGTGGCTTTTGTGCTTCATTCAAGACAAAAAAAGACATAAAAGATAAGAGAGTAAATTCTGTTCATTATGGTGCATAAACTGTGGTGGATAGACACGATGAGAAAAATCGGAGACAAACATCCTTTAAAAATAATTGTTATTGTAATAATAATACATGTTCGCATACAAAAGCACAGAAGAGTCTAAAACAGAATTATTTGTAATACCACGTCCTAGAGGATGACTATTAATATTTTTTAAATTTCTGAGTATGTTCTTCCTGTACATATATACATACAGTATGTAATGAATGTGTGTATTTCGTATCTATATAGGCGCATATATACACACATATGCATTCATACAACTATACACTTTGTTTTGTAATTTTAATAAATTAATGATAAATGGCAGATATATCCCAATGCTATTATACAGTCTGAAAAAAATAAACAAATAAGCAATTACTTTGTTGTTGTCTTTTATAGGTTAATTTGCATTTACTATATGTTCCTTCTTTACACAGTACTGAGGATACAGTTTTTTTTCCCTGGAGAGCAATCTAATTAAAATAGTAAGCAGAGAATTTTGAATTTTGCAAGAGTGATAAGTTTTATAGTAGAGGAATGCCCAGGATTATGAGATCTGACAATTAAGGTTGCGAATTTATTCTAGAAAAAGTGCTACATCCCTCATTACTGAGTGTCACTACGGTCACCTTCAAAGTACTCCCCTTGGGAAGCTGTGCATCAACACCAGCACCTGGTCCACCCTTCAAAGCAATTTTGAAACTTTTTCTGGAATGACCATCAGAGCTTGATGTCCTGAATGTCATCAAAATGTTTTCAATATTTCTTTAATCTTTGGGTAAAGAAAGAAGTCATTGGGGGCCATATAAGGTGAATAGGGAGGGTGTTCCAATACAGCTACTTTTTTAACTTGGTCAGTCTAGAAAAATTACATTTAACCATTTTGTTGTTGTTTCAGTGCTGATCTTTTCAAAGAACCAACTTTTGAATTTGGTGATTTTTCTGTATTATTTTCTCTTCTATTTTTTTCTTTATAGTTTCTCTTTATAGTTTCTTACTGCGGAAGGCTAAATTATTGATTTGAGATCATTCTTCTTTTTCAATATTGGTATTTTGCCATATAAATTTCCCTTGAAACATGACTTTCGTTGCATCTCATAGGTTTTTTTTTAATGTTATATTTTCATTTATCTCCAAGTTTTTACTAATTTACCTTGTGATTTCTTCTTTTACCCATTGGTTATTCAGAAGTATGTTGTTTAATTTGCACATATTTTTGAATCCCCCAAATTTCTGTCATTGATTTCTAGTTTCAGAGAGCATCCTTTTTAGTATTGCAAACTTTAAATTTAATAAGACTTCTAATTGAAACAGTTAGAAGAAACTGGAAAGAAAAAGCAAGAAGAAAACGAACCAAAGTTGTTCTGCTTTTGCATGACAACGTGCCCTCCAGAGCAATGTTGCATTGGCTTCTGTTCATGACCGTGGCTTCCAAACATTAAACCACCCTCCCTTGCAGTCTAGACCTGACTCCATCGGATTAATATTTGGTACCAAATATGAAAAAAATGGCTTTGAGGGAAGAAATATACAGACAACAAAGAGGTTAAAGCTGCAATTTGAGGGCAAAAACAAAATTGTTGTTTTCAAGCATATAAATAAATGTATTGAACCATCTGAAAAGTGTATCAGGGTTAAGGGTGAATATATTGAAAAGGAAAAATAATAAATAGTCTTTTTTTTTCTCTTCTTCCCCTTCATTCCATAAATCTCTTGATCAGTCTTTATAGTTCAAAAAATGGATTGAAAAAATATTTATAGGAATGATCTATTCAGAGGTCACTATGATCTTAGTTGGATCAATTGTAGTGGCGTGGTGGGGTGGAATCCTAACTGCAGTATGTTGTGACATGAATGGGGAGGGGAAATACAAGAGAGGAAACAAGTTTTAGTCTGAAGAAACTGGGCTATGAAGAGAATGTGAGATAATACAGGCCAGTAGCTGTTACAGAACATGAAGTCAAGAAAGTCACTTGCTCCCAGATACCAGTTAAGGGCTTTCCTTACAAGGGTGACTTTTCTCCCATTATATGTGAAAGAAACATGATCCTGGACAGATAAATTATGACCCTAATCAGATTCTCAATGAAACTGTATAACTGGATCTGGGTGGTAGTGGGCTGGAGCATGCATAGAGTCTAAGAAAACAGATGAAATCACAGCTCCATCACTACTGGTGCTAGTGTCAGGACCGTGGCCAAATTTCTTGGCTGTCTCTGCCTCACTTTCTTTATATGGATAATCATACCAATCTTTGAAGATTCTAGTGTGGGTTAAATGAAATAATCGCTAGGCCTTAGAGTAAAGAGGAGGGTGCCATGTAAGAACGGAAAAGTTCACCTTTTAATCTCAGTTTTCCCACCTATCATATTAAAGAGATGGTCAGATTCTAGAATTGCCATGTTCTCTTCTAGCTCTAACCAAACAAACCTCTGTTATTATTTTTTAGTTCAATACTGTTCTTCTTGCACCTTGTGGGTTACATGGATATTTGGAATTGGTCTTGGTCTTAAGTCATTCTGTGTAAGATAGTTTCCACTAGAAAAGGCATTCGGAATTCCAAAGGATTGACTTCCAAGTGAAATTGGGAGATAGCTCTGCTGAGCGGGGCTGTACTTTTAAGTAGGCAAGCTCATCTAAGGACACACGGAGAGCACTCACCAAGGGCTATTTGAGGTCCTTTAGAAATGAGCCCTGAGGAATGGCACATCTGGCAGGATATCATATCCCAAAGAGTAGCTCTGTGTTTCGGAGGACCCTGGATTGAGTGTCTTGCCTGACAGATTTGTGTATATGAATGTTGACAACTGCTAGGTTTGGGTGGTTGAGGAGAGTTCGAAGGAATAAGCCACATGAAGAAGAACAGAATTGAAACCAACCAGATAGTGTTCTGGGGAGAAGTTAAAAGGTAAGACAAGAGCAAGTCAGTGGATGTCAGAGGATTGGTAAGACCCACAGGGCATAAAGAGACCAGGATTTGATACCGGATTTGGAGACATGGGAAAAGGGGGGACTGGAGGCCCATTGAGGCTGATCTGGGCGAGAACAGGAAGAACCAAACAAAGACAACTTGCTTCCTTGGAGACTTTTTCCCACCAATGCTCTCAGCTTGCTTTGTTCAGTTCACAATGTATTGGGGTACAGTCTTATTTGGGTAAATTACAAAATTGAACCTTTCATTTCAGGCAAGAATTGAAAACTTGTTTATTTTCTGTTAGCATATCAATGCTTTAAAGTTTAAGGAAAATAATCTCTGATTTAAAAGGAGATAGAATGACTAGAAAATAAAAATACTGAACAATAATATTGCATTTATTGTGATTTTATTAAAAACTACTTTCCACACAACTTTTCACACATGGCGCCTCAACTCTATTTTTTCCTGAATTGTGAACGAATTTCCACTTTGATCTCATTTCTCCCTCTGCTTATTCTCCCCAAACAGCCTGTAACATAACTTTATTTTTAAAACGAAAGATGGTTGGCCGCTTGTCCTTTAGGGAATGTCCTAATTTCACACTATTTCTTGAGATAACTGGAACTGCCCAGGGTGTCCTGGGAATTCTGATCTACATTGTCTCCATTACTGGAGACTCCATGTCCATTCAAGACACTTGGCTCACATATAACTTTCGGCAAGAGAGGACGCCTGGCAGGTTATGGGATGGCCCCTTGTCTAAGTGGACCCTTCGGATGGGAGCGTTGATCGTTGGCTTTGCAGACATCCACGCAGAGCTTTCGCCCTAGAGATCTCCCTCCGCACCCCTCAAACGACACTAACGTTATGCAAGGTTTCTCCAAAGGCAGACATTTTCAATCAGCCAAATGACTTGAACAAGGCAGTGCTAGTGGCTGTGCCAGCCAAGAGGCCTGTGTGCCAGGGGAAAGGCAAGCACATCCTTCCCTACCAGATTGAAATGTGTTGGTCTTGCAGGGACAGCAGATCTACCATGCACGTTTGATTTAAGGTCCTTGATTACCACACCTTTGTCATTATCGTCAGGCAGCAAAGAATGCTGGGAAGAGTATGGGTCTCACCTGTGAGGATCCAGGTGCCTAATCAAAGTGCAACATGTGGAATGAATCTTTCCTCTTGACCTTTCACCTCTTGTCAACCAATTCTTCTTGGTTTGAGTAAAACTGTAGCGCAACTCTTTGCCAGTAATTGTGATTCATTTTCACTTTGCTAATCAAAATGTTGTTTCCCAAGGCTCTGACGGTGTTCAACATGCCTTGTTGAGGTACAATTTTTCTCTAAGTTGGCTGGGGGCGATCTTATATTTCACACGAAATTGTCAAAGAAATGTGTACAGCCTCCTTTAACTCCTAAGTTTTCTTATTCTGGGAAAGCACTCTCTCAAAGATTCTAAAAGGCAAACATTACGTTGTTGATATTTTCTTTATTTTGGTGTTACTTAAGTTCAATGATATCCAGACTAGCGATTCTATTTTTTTTTTTTTTTCTGCTTGGGGACCATATGTTATTGAGGAAACACAATTTTCAGAGGATTTTCAAGGTGGAGAGAAATGCTTTTTCTTGATGAGCCATAACTTCAGTCAACAATATTATGTTAAATATCCAACTTTACCCAATGTCTGTGTTCCACTTATGGTGAATTTGGCATCATGGCACGAAGGGGAGAGGCCTGGGCTTAATTTCTTAAAATCTCAGTGCAAGTCTGAACTCTTATTTGTGAATAGTTGTGAACAGGGGTAGATCTCTTCATCACCTCGGCCTCAATCTCTTCTGCAATATGGTGGCATTGGAATTTTCCACCTCTGATACCTAGGATTCCATGAAGACAGGAATCCCTCCTCTTGAGGAATTAACTATTAGCATTCAATCATTTAGTACATAATCTTGTAAAGTTATTTATGACACTCAAATAATTACTATTTAGGAACTCTTTCGTTTATATAGGATTTTATCCCTATGTGTCTTGTATTATTGCAGATGATAGAAATTTTTGGTGTTTGGATATATCAGCATCATTCCCATAGTCATAAACTCACAGTTGGAATGGGAATGGCTTCTTTTGGTCCAGGGAATATTATAACCACTCAGACACTTACGTCCAATAGACATATCAGCCTTTAACATAGGCCCACTTTATCTTATTATATAATATATAAGTCGTGACTTTCCTGTTAGGTGATAAGTCCTGGAAGGTATGGTAGTATATGGGGCGGGGGGAGGGGAACAGTATATGTTCTAAATACCCCTAGCACCTTCTATTTATCAGCACCACGACTAATCATTTAATAACGTTTTATGACAGGATTTTTTTTGTAAGTACAGCTTATGGAAAAACTATATAAGCTAAAGATTTCCCCTTAATCACTGAAGTCTAGACAATTTTCCACAAAACTCAATGAAAAAGGAATGTAGAAATGAATTATTAGATCTATGGTGATAAACTGAAATCCACTCTCATGTAATCAGGGCTTATTTGATTTTTAATTGACAGTGCCTCCCATAAATCATACCGTATGCAGCTATGTACTTCACAAATAGCTTACCTAGTATATATTCTAATTATATACTATGCTAGGTCTTTGGTCCTTCCACCCCGCCTTAAAACTATAACTTGAGAGATAATATCTGGGTTTCTCAAAGCAGTTAGGGACGTCTCCCTTCTCTGAGCGCTGCCATTATTACTTTGTTGTGTTGGTTTGGCCCGATGATACACCCTTTGTTGTGGGGTTGGGTTGCTAGTCCGGTCTTTAGTACATGTCCTGCTTCCCCAGCTAGACTGCAAACTTGTTGAGGAAAAAGACTATATATTTTATGATTCTTTATTTCACCTTCCCAATAGGCTTTTGCTTATCTAGAAAGTGCTCAATTAGTATTTGCCGAAGTCCTGTAAGTGGGGCAAGAGCCACATTGCCCATTGCAAGCTACAATAAAATCAACAAATATAAGTCAACTTACTGAACTCCCTAATTCATGAAACAACCTTAATGCAGAAACAGCTACTTTTCTTTTATGGTAATTTAACTACTCTAAATTTTTGTTATTCTCTTTTCCTTACATCAAAAGATATGTTCAGGTCCTTTAGATCCTGCCATAGAGTTTAGCCTAGGACCTTATGTAGGTGAAGGATTGTTCAAAACTTAAAATGCCTTTAATTCACCTAAAATAATGCATTTGTTGGATAACTGAATTTTTTCTTTATTGCCATTGCAGTACACGTTAACATGTGAGTCAGCTTTCTAAATATTGAAAATAGATATATTTATATTAATAGAAATGAATGTGATGTCTGATTCATATCTCATAAATGCACTTATAAATAATCCTTAAATTTATATCCGTTGCCTAAGTTTTGAAGAATTTTTTTTCAGGGGAAAACTATCCTAGACCTCTTAAAGCATAGTAAATAAAACATGTATAGAGGCATTATAAAAGGGACACTCTAGGAAAACGTACCAACCAGGGTCCCTGGAATCTTCAAGAGATTTAGGATAAAGAAATAATTTCTCTCATTAAACTCCCCTGGTGTGAATACGATAGTTCTATATTTCGTAAATATTTAATGCATTATTATTTCCTACAACTTAGGAGTGTTTGGACAATTAAAGCTGTGCTTGGAATACGAGGAAATGTCTGGCTGTGTGGGGACATGGGTGATGGTAAAGGCCTGACACTGTGTGTCTTGAAAAAGTCTGCAGGAAAGAATTTCTAAGCTTCAGAGAAGGCAGGAAGGATGATGAGTGGGATTCTTCAGGGTATAAATTTGAAAGTGACTTCTGGGAGTGCTTCTTTAGTCTTAAATCTTAGAGTATTGTTGGTGGTGTTGCTGCTATTACTAATGTCACTAATACAAGTATTGAACCTGACAAAGATGGTGGAAATCATGCTAGGTGCCTTGCTTCCTTCAGCTTCTTTAAGCTACAACTCTGCAATGTAGGTGTTGATACTGCTCTTACATGGGAATACACCAGGGCTGAGAGGCTTTAGAACTTGGAGCACACCAGGGCCGCAACTCAGTGTGATCCCAAATCTCTCACATTCCAGAAATCCGTGCTCTGAAATTGCGCCGTGAGGATTTCCGGTGCTGAGGAAAAGTCATTGTTTTACTCTCCGAAAGCTAGGTAGTTCTTTGCAGGCTGGGCCTGGCACTGTCTCATGAAGGAGCTTCCAATAACTGCCAGTCACATGGTGACAATTACACTTGATTAAGCAGATCCAGTAAGTACTTGATCGACTCTTTCCCATAAATGCTGACATTCTGCAGCCAAAGGGAAAAGAACACTTGCCATTACTCTGAGCACTCTGGCCACGGCCCCGTGTCGCTCCCCATAATACCAGGCCCCGAGGCTGCCTGAGAACCGCGTTCCCTGATCCTTGGCCTCGGCCTGGCTCGCAAGGTTTCGATCAGACCCTTCCATGGCTAATTTGAATTTTTGCAGTTGACAGGTCCTACAAGCAAACGGGCATGACACTTTGTGAGATCTGGGGGGATGCTTAGCAAAGTGTCACTGTTGCTATTGGTCGGTCTGTCCCTGATCATTCATTGCTATGAGTTTTGAGGTCTTCTAATATTCCGGAATCTTCTAAAAATGCATAGGAAAGAGTGCTTCAAAAATTGTAAGTGCATGCTCTTGTGAGAATGTAAGCCACCCCATGGGGGAATGTCACGGGTTTGTAGTCTGCTGACAAGGTAGGTGGCTTCAGTGATGTTTCTCAAAAGGTGTGTCCGAATCGCTCCATGAGCTCACTCCTATGCTGGACTGCAAGCTGCCTGCCTCGGGCTGTCATCCTCTCGGACATAGCGGTTCAGGGGAATGGAAATGGCTTAAGACAATAAAGTTTAATTTTACATGGCAGGCAGCACTCCTGAATGTTCTCCTCCAAAACTGACTCTGGAATTCAGGTGTATCTGTCATGGTCTCCACAATGTGGAGTCCATTGCTTCCAGTGATACAGAGTAAAAGGTGGGGAAACAGAGGTGGGGAGAGAGAGAGAGACAGAGAGAGAGAGAGAGAGAGAGAGAGAGAGAGAGAGGAAAACCTCGTGAGGGTAGGATGTGAACCTCAAAGGAGAACTCACGGGCCGGGTCCTAACTGTGGCCAGAACTCGTCACAGGGACCCAACTGAGTGCGAGAGGGCTGATAGAAAGGCCCAGACGTCTAATAGACACAGATTGCTGAGCACATAGCATTTTCTCTGCCTCGTAGGTTTTGTGAGTAAAGGCTGCATAGAGCAGAGGAAAGCGAAATCAAGTCAGTGTAAAAAACGTTGATCCTAATAGAATTGTAATGGGTGTCTGACAATGCCTTTCTAGTTAATAAAGGCCCGTGCAAAGAATATACAACCATAATGTGACTTACAGGTTATTTTCATCTTCCTAATCACTAGCATGGGCCTTGGGAAATGTCTGAAGCCCGGGCTAGCTTTATGGGCATGTATTGAAGTTGTTGCCCAGGGCTCTGCTCTCACAAAAGCCCCACATTTGATTTAACACTCTGCTGTTGCTATTTTAAAGTTCTTAATGATTTTGAACAAGGCAACCCATATTTTCCTTGTATACCAGGCCGTTCTTCTAAACACTCTGGCCATCTCTTGTTATGTGGCTGGTCCTACCTGAAACCTATCAGGGACTAAAACTGGGCTCAGTGATAAGAAGATGCAGTTAGTTTTAACTGACCCTTTAGAGAAGATGAGTTACAACAGGAAGGCCATGCATGTGTGTGTGTGTGCGCGTGCACGCCCATGTTAACGGGCTCACGCAAGGAGTGTGTTTTCTCAGGACAGAGATTATTGGGAGCAATTTATTTTCATGGATATTCATTGAGCATCATTCCATTGTTTATTGTTAACTACTTGTGGAAAGTGTTGGTTGATGCTGATAGCAAAAACATTTGTTTCACATAAATGGGTGTTTCAGTTGGGTGAGTTTTAATTAAGCAACCTTTATTGTACAAGTCGTCGTTTTTGAGACCATGTAAGCACTACCATGCTTTGCTAATTTTGTTATCCCAAATTTGAAGATGTTGAATCTTGTTTACTGTAACCTTGAATATGATTTTGGCTATGAATGTCCCAGGTCATTGGCAACAAGAATAAAGAATAAGAAACTTTTCCAATACAAGTAATGGGTTAAATTCTATTTCTACTGCAAACACCTAGGCACAATTAGACTATCCTCAAGCCCATAGAATCATTTGGTTTAGAAATGAATGATTTATTTTTAAATGCTGCTTCCATACCACTTGCCTATACTGCTACCCTAGCATGCCACATTTCATGAGGATTTATTTGTCTGTGCATTTACCGAAGGGGCACCTGAACTCTTGACGTCTTGATAACAGGTGCCATCGCCATTCACCTTGCTATTCCTAGAGCCCAGGAGAGTTTCCAGGCACCTAGAACACGTTCAATAAATATTTGATGAAGGACTGAAGGAATAAATTAGTCATAATAAAAATACCATTTTTCCTTTCGGCAAAATATCTATTTCCAAGTCTTAAGGGAGACCTCTGCTCTTAATAGAGCTGAAATCAGGATGTTTTTTATTTTGTAAAAACATTTTAAACTCTCAGTATGCTCTTTAGCTCATAATAGCTATGTTCCAGGTGGGGATTAAAGAAAGCATACTCTTATTGGGTAAAATTTAAAAACATCTGAAGGATAAAAATAGTGTGTACCTCACTGTCATATTCAGACAGTCATTATTTTATTGAAGGAGATTTTGTCCTATTAACAAAAAAAAATGAGTTGCTTGAATACAGTCACAGAACATATTAACAGATAAAAGTAAAGAAGACCAATGTACCCAGGTTTCAAAGGATAGATATGTTGATACACTTTTGTATTAAACTTGCTAATAATATAATTTTTTTTCTATAATCTACTACTAATGGCCACAAATAGAGATCACTCCCTCTTTACTTAAAGCTGGAAATGGCTTATTACTATAGTAGTTTCTTGTGATTGTTACAACAATGATCACAAACTTGGGGGCTTAAAACAACAGAAACATGGTCTCTCCTAGTTCTGGAGGCCAGAACTCCAGCACAGGTACCACTGGGCCCAAATCCAGAGCACTCTGCAGGGCCACCCTTCTCCCAGAGGCTCGAGAGGAGAGTCCAGGGCTTTCTTTTTGCAGCTTTCGCCACCTGAATTCCTTAGGGTTGTGCACTCATCACCCCAATCATCAAAGCCAGCCAGCGTCGTCTGCTCTCTCTCAGCTGTGTCTACACACTGCCTCCTCTTCTCTCTCTACCTCTCTTTCACAAGGACACTTGTGGTTGCATTTAGGGCCCACCCAGATAATCCGGGATGATAGTGCTATTAAATTCAGGGTCTCAAGATCCTTAATTTAATCACATTTGCAAAGACCCTTTTCCCAAATAAGGCAACCTGTATGAGCTCCCACAGATTGGGATCTTCTGTCTTTGGGGGCAATAATTAATAGTCAACCTGCTCCATGTGACTCAGCCTCTTTTGCATTAATGACGAAGTAGTGAGATTCTAGATGAAGTGTAACACTACACCTTTCTCAGTGCTCACAGCTCAGGGATAAGTGTGCTGTATATAAGTGGGTGTTAGAGAACTATAAACTAAATAACACTCTACGGGAAGTCCTGCCTAAAGAAGCAAGCTTTGGCCAGTAGGGCTGAGAGAGCAAGCTCATAACTTCATGATAATGCCTCCCATAAATTAAAGTAATGTTAATTGTCTCCCCGCAAAGCATGGCCATTAAACCACTTATTGCTCTTACCTTAAAAATTTATTTTGGCATTTCTTGTGGTTCTACTTTTTCAATGGTATTTTACTTTTAGTGAAGTCCTTTCTGGTATATTTAATCTCTAAGTATAACAACAGAAGGAAATAAATGACCAAATAGGTCCCGATAAGCTCTGCAGCAATCGAAGACAAAGGCTCTATATGGACATCAGTAGGTGGAGCTCCCTTTGGAAACACGGTTCCTAAAGTTGGAAAGAGTGTGTCTTTATTCCCTAGTGATGAGCAGCTAAACTGCCAGATGTTGTCACTGACTAGGGAGGAATTTTCTATTTTGTTTTTTCTGCTGTGCTGAGGTGAGTCCCTCTAAATTATGAAAAGAGCTGCTTCATCCCTTCAACACATTTTTATTCATTTTGTACTATGTGCCCGTTCCTGTGTGCAAAGCCCTGGCTAATACGATTGCTTTCAGTGTAATTGTCAAGTTTCTCAAAACTGCGCAAGGTCCTATACTTGATCATTTACAAATGAACCAAGGTCACAGAAGGACAGCCTAGTTGGAGGGGGAAAATAGGAAAAAAAGTAACATTAAGAAGTTACATAAATGTCCTCTAGCACATTCCCTGTTCTGAGGGCTAATGTACTGTAGGAATTCATCAGTCATTCTAATGGTCTTTTAACTTCTGTCAGAAAGCCTGCTAAATGCTAACATCTTAAATGTTTAATATTCTAAAACATATTTTCATTAATCATGCAAATTATCTGGGCATCCATATTTTACTCTTTTGGAAGTGAGAGGCCTAAGGCTTTGTGTTAAGAAACTCATGTGAGTGAGTGATGTTGTAGATGAAATGTAACTTAGAATGGAAGAATTTTGGAAGTAAAAAGTTGCCAGTAGAATCCCAGTATCTGTGTGCTACCACATTTATAACAAAACCCAAAATGCTATTAACGTCAGATATTCTGGTGAGATAGCAAGCAGCTAACTTATGTGGTTGCTTCATTCTATTTTATTACCTAGCTGGTAGATGGATGGTCATGTTGGTAGAAGGTGTATTGTCTCAGTAGACATGACCCTGGGTCTCCTAGCAAAGTGGACTATGGGCATGGTTGTTAGTAAAGGACAGAACACGTGTGTCTGGCAGTTAGATTGGCTTGCACTGTGCCACGTAAACCTCCACTGACATGCTGCCAGTCACCCCCGTGCCAGGAAATCCTACTTGCTTGGAAAAATGAGAAACATGTGGGTGGTCCCATGACCCGATAAAGAATTGAAAGGGGTGAAGAGACGCGTGGAGTCAGAAATAGCTCATTTTGGTCTGAATACCACTGCTTGGGTTATGCCACCAAAATCCATAGGCACTCTTTAAGTGATTGCCTTTCTTTATTGTCTTTTTCTTTTAAACAATTTCTTATGTTTTCTTTTATGGTTGGTTTCTTTCACCATGCCTCCTGATGCTGTACTCATTATTGAATATAAAAACTTGAGCAGCAAGGTTGCTTCCCCAGTTCACGTGCGTAAACCCCATTAGCCTCTGAGTGATCAGATATTAACAAGAAAATAGCTCAATGCTGTTCAGAAAGGTCATTGTTCTCCCTACGTAGCTTGATTCAGTATAGCAATGTGCTTTTAAATGTCTGTAGTCTGTGCTGCTAAAGAAACACTGAAGTCTTCACTTTTTTTACATGGTTTGCCTTCTAATTAGGTTTCTCTAGTAAAATATTTAACCACTACTTCCTGAATCATGGCTGCTAAGGTGCAATTAACATCCCAAGGGAAATATATTTGTTGTTACACAGAGAGACAGAATTGTCCCCCCCAGAGCACTTTTAATGATTGCAGCAGGCATGATTGAGTCAACGTTTCAAGAATGAACATTTGCAGAAAACCAACTTACTTTTTGGACATAAGTTCATGCAGCCCCTGGGTACAAGTACTCATGTATCTCCTTTTGTTGAGTTCTCTATTTTTTTCTTTTTTATGAATATGCATATCGAGGAAAAAACTTCCATCTGCTCGTTTTCAGCTGATTCTATCACATTTTTGAGCTGCGGATCATTATGGAGCTTCAGGGAAAGATGATCGTTTACATTACATACGGACAGAAAGGCGAGGAGGAGTTGATGAATCGCAAACAAGTATAATTTATACGGACAAAGTGTGCCAGCAGTGCTTTTCGCCCCATTTTACTTTGCAAATGGAATGACTCGTGCCCATGCCCTTGGCCTCGTGCCCAAGACCTCAGAGAGCAAAACCATCCGTCAGTCATCTGCCTCAGAAAAGCAGGTGCTCTGTACTCAGGCCCACCAGGGACCCCAGAAGGTCAGACGAGACCTCTGAACTCACTCATGTCCTTTTTCGGGATTCTTTCATCATGGCTTCTTAATTTCCAATGCACATCACACAGACACACTGATACCCTGTTAGTAGTCCAAAGGCGAAGGTCTGCCTGACAAAGAAGGGAAGGGAGTGAAGTGAAAGCTCGCATGTTCCTCGGGGCCTCTCTCCGCTCTTGGCTTTCCCATGGCAGCTCATTTGCCTACTTGTCCGTAAGCGTCATGAATATGTAAATATCTGCTCGTCGGGTGTCTTCCTAAGGGTTTCTCTGTTGACAATAATACAACCGGCCGTGACTCTACCTTGTAAAGACCAGGGACCAAGGTGTAGTAACAGCAATAAGAACCCCAAATCTTTTATTTATTTCTTCAGTCATTAATATAGACATTTATTTAGTCATTCAATCATTCAGTCTTCACAAGTGATTATTCCTACTTTGTGCCAAGGAAGAGGAATCAAAGCTAAATATAATGCAACACGGCCTCTTCCTAAACTGTCAGGAGTAAACAGAAATACTCTGTCCGACACAGCAGTCACGTACCTGCCAAGGCCTGTTAAATCGTCTGCTGGACACTACCATGGTCAACGCCCTCAGACAAATTGTCTGAAGAATTCAAAATGGGGACACGCCCACGCCTGCGGGTGGGTAGCATGTACACTGCTCCCCCTTTACGTTCACCTGTCAGTTTCTACGCACAAACTGGGTGCCTCGTGCCTCATGCTGTGTGCATATTATCTCATTTAATCAACACAGCACTGGGACACATCAGTGCTGTCAATGTAATTATTTACCTCCCGTAGAGGGGAAAGCCGAAACTCAGAGCATAAGGGACCTGCCCCAAATGAAGGTTGCTCCTTTCTTTTTTTTCCATAGACAGAAAAGCTGCTCAAATTTACACACCGATGCTCTTTGGCCTGTATTAGTGCCTATTCCTTTTGCTGTCGGCTTTTACCTAATTTTCACAGGACTTCCCTCTTGAGGAAGGAGTACTTGAGGTCTGCGAGCTGACGAGGTACAGTTTTCTTGGTCTGGGGTGAGGGGTTGTGAGTGTGTGCATGTGTGGGCTGTTCTCAAATTTCTTCATATGATTTTTCTCAGAAGTTGTGCTTGCAACGGAAGTTTCTCAACATGAAATGTCATCAGTTTGGTCTCGCTCAGGAAGTTGCAAGGCACTCGACTGTAACCTCAGCAAATCGAATGTTTTTGAAAACCTGAATTGTCTTGAGCTGCGTGTCATCTTAGAAGTTTTAAAAGTCATTTTATTTAATGAATTGTTTTGGCAATTGAACTGCTGAAAAAATACTGATAAAATAGTTCAGAGTGAAGATACATTTGTGTTTATATCAGCAATAGAACAGGGGGTGGGGTGGGGTGGAATTTAAGTGATTTGACATTTTTCTCTTATCTGAAAAGTATTCGGAGGATTTTATCCATTTACCTGGAATCAGGTCTCTCTGACCATGCACACGATCCCCACACACTTGAATTTGTAAATATAGGCTATCCTGGGATCAGAATAATCAACTACATCCCAGAACAGTTTTACCATTTTTCTATTCTAAAAGCTGGTTCCAATGAAGAGGCTATGGGAGATTCTAAGGCAGATAACCTGATCCAAAGGGCTTCTACTGACGTAGCCTTGGGCAGCACATATGTCCCATGTCTGAATATTATTGAGTGAATAAATAAATGGATGAGACGGGTATTCTCACCAGGGTTCAACCTAGAAACACAAAACCAGGAGGATGATGAGTAAACACAAATGTGACAACCCTCTCAGCAACTCTGCATCCATTCTTAAAAGGCTCGGACCCATGTCTCTCTCCCCACCCCAAGCAACAGCAAACCTCAGTCCCTCAACCGCATCACCACCGTGGATCAAGGAGGTTCTTCTACTTTTCCATTCTTAAACCAGCTTCCCACCGTGAGGAGGAAGCCTGAGACAGGGGGGCCCAGGCTGCAGGGGTCCAGCAGGTGCAGGGAGGGCAGCATGCTCCTTCGATGGGCTCTAAAGCGACGACTGTGCTCCATGAAGTGGCCGTCTTTCCAGCCACTGGAACCTCATGGTCTCTCTACCTCGTGGCACCTCCCTGCCTCCCTCTTTGCAGGCATCTGTCTTCCTCTGCTTTCTCCTTCTCTGGGCTTCTGCAGCACTTCTGCTCAAAAGCACTTCCCCAAATGCTGGACTGTGTACCAGAACTTCCTTTGAAGACACTGAAGATGTGGCAGCGTATGCTGCCTGGGCGATTTCCACCACCTTACAATCAAGTCATTCTCTAGGTCAGGCTTGTCCAACCTGCGACCCAGGACAGCTTCAAAAGCAGCCCAATGCAAGTTTGTAAACTCTCTTCAAACATGATAAAAATGATGCGTGGACCTTTTTTCTTTTTTATAGCTCATCAGCTATCATTAGTGTGAGCGTATTGTATGTGTGGCCCAGGACAATTCTTTCTTCCAGTGTGGCCCATGGAAGCCAGAAGGTCAGACACCCCCGTTTTAGATGCTTCCTAACCTACAATTTCCTGGTATATTTATAAAAAAGATGCAGCAGATTATTTAAGGTTTAAAATTTATGGTCAGTGGCTGTGCCGTGTCCAACAAGTCCTTAGAATTATCTGTTTGGACTGGTAGCCACAGCGGGAGCACAGCCATGATGGAGGCAGCATGTTGGAAGTTTGGGGTTCAAATGCTGTTTCGTGCTGTGGAGAGAGAAGACAGAGGTGGGCACGTGTTTGCCCCCTGACCCGGGCACTGCTGATGGGGTGAAATCTCATGGATCTGGAAAAATGCCCTACGATGTTTCACAGCATGTGAAATGACACTTTGTGTCTCCTGATTGTTTCCCTAAGTTAGTATGTTTTATTTGTTTAAAAAACGGGTCGGTCACTTTGAAGGTATTTACCTACAGGCTGAGTAGAATTATTTAAATACAAGCGTGGGATGTGTTGTATGGGAATCATCATTACATCCAGCAATGCTCCAGCAAGCGTTTCCTAGGGGCCCACTCACCCCGTACCCAGTGTGATACCAGCCATTGGGGGTTCAGGAGGCCAAGCCAAGTCAGCCCAGCCGTGAGGAGGTCACAGTCTCGTGGACAGGCAAGTGTCATGCAAACAGATAAAGTGCAATATGATAAGTGCTGTGATCAACCGAGGTACAAGTTGCTATGGAAACACCAAGAGAGCACCCAAGGAGATGATGGCAGGCCTTCACGCAGTGAGTGACAGTTGTGAGCCTTGGGAGGGAAAACAAAGGGGGCTTCGGATGTGGAAGACGGCGGGGACCATTCCGGGAACAGACCCAGCATTATAAACGTCCCCAAGGGAACTAGTGAATTCATGAAGCAAGTAGATTGTGATGGCTGGATCAGGCACAGGGGGCGGTGTGAGAAGTGACACACGACTCCTACAGGAGGTAAAAAAACATGGTTGGGAAGGACCTTATGAATCCTGGAAGAAAGTTTAAATATTCTAAAGATGATGGGGAGCCATAAAAAAAAAAACTTCAAGCTGGGAAGTAGGTGATTTGATGTGTGTGTGGGAAAGATATTTCTGGAGGCTGTGTGGAGGCTGGATTAAGGACACTGGTAGAACAGAGGTCAGGTGGAAAGCCATCACATGATTCCACACGGGACATCACGAGGTTACAAATCAAGACAGCAACCATGGGAATAGACAGAAAGCCATAAATAGGAAATCGTTTCTGGAGGGAGGATGCACAGGGCTGGATTGCTCACTGAAGCTACACGAAGAGGATATACGTGAGATGACCTTCTGCATTGGGTAACTGGCTGGGTGGTGGCACTACTAAAAAGAGGTAGGTTGGGAATAAAGAAGGAGAGAAGAATTAGTAGAGAAAATCAAGGACTTGGGTATGTTGAGCTCAAGCTTCCTAGAGTGCTATGGACCGAACTGTGCCCCGGCTCCGCCCAATTTATACGTGGAAACTCTAATCTCCAATGTATGGTATTCAGAGATGGGGCCTTGGGAGATGGTTAGGTTAAAATGAGGTCATGAGGACAGGGCCCTCATGGAGTGATATGTGTCCTATAAGAAGGAACACGAGACAGCTTGTTGTGTCCCTTGAGGACACAATAAGATGGCCCTCTGAGAGCCATCAAGTGAGCGCTCAACGGAGCCCAGCCATCCTGGTAACCTGACCTTGGACTTGCAGCCTCCAGAACTGTGAGAAAATAAATGCTTGTTGTGTAAGCCACCCAGTCTACGGGACCTTGTTAAGGCAGCCTGAGTGACTAACACATAGAAGTATTCAGAAAGTTGGTAGCACACATCTGGGGTTCAGGGGACACATCGATACTAGGAATTTGATTTGAGAATCAATATGTATATATGGTGAGGACAGACTATAAGACATTGTCTGATAAAATAAATTTTGTCTAATGGTCTCATATGAAAATATCTTAAGTAATACTAGTCTGGAAAATACCAAATGCACATAGTTCTTTTTATTATTAAAATTAGAGCATTTCAAAGTTAAAATATTTACATTTAAGGGTGAAACATCTGTACATTACTAAAATTAGTTTTCCTAAATCAGAGGTGACAATACATTCTCTATACTTTTATACCAGACAGCAGTGAGGAAATCGACAAAAACTAATTACTAAAACTCCACTGTGGATCTCGCTAAAAATGTCTCCAATATTAACTGGAACTTTCACAGTAAGTGGAGAAATGAGAGTAAATGTTTCTTGGACAATTGGTTAAATACACACATGCTCCACTACTAATCATTCAGTAATACACGCAAATTCCAACCTGGTAGGTGCGAAAAAAGGAGGTATTTCTTGTTTTTGTTTTGGCAGTATTTATTACTTTACAAGTATAAAATAAAGCCAAATAAAAGCCTATGTCACACATACCAAAGATTTATACTATCTCTGTTCTAATACAGGCAGGTGAAATATTAACATGTAGAAGTTAAAACAATAAATATACATATTATTATAGTTACAATCATTGGGAATGTTAAAGACATGAACGTTCATGTACAACCCTTCAGAGGAAAATATTTTCACTTTCTTTTTTTGGAGGGGTGGGTGGGGGATAGTTCCCTGGCTGGGAATCGAACCCAGGCCATGGCAGTGAGAGCGCCAAAGCCTAGCCACTGCACCACCTGGGGACTCCCAACATTTTCACTTTCGATTGTACCCAGAAATCCTTTTCTTCCTTTCCTGGTTGGTCATTCAGCTCAGGAAGGGTTCAAGGGGCACATGCCTCTGTAGGTGCAGGGTTGAGAGTGTGTGTTCAGTCACTGGCTTCTGTGACACTAATCTTCTGTACCAGGTCAGAAAGATTTTCAGGTTCCAGGTCTTCTTTGCCATTATCTGAATTTCCTGATGAGATGTAGCAACCGGAGTCCCTTGGACAGTCGTCTGGCTGTGACTTATTGGAGGCAATATCTGGGCTGAAGGACAGGGGCACTGGCTCATTTCCCTGCTCTGGAATGGCTGTAAATGGAAAAGAGGGCAGCGGTTAGGCAAAGCCAAGGAAAGCTCTCCACCTGGACGCCACTGTCTTCGAGCTACTTTAATGGTTCCAACCTTGACTTCCTTACAATGGAGGCGTCTCTAAGCAAATGATACACTTGTTTATGAAAAAAGAGACAGTTAGATGCCAACATTCAAGCCACTGGTTTCTCAGAAGACAGAGGTTTCGCCCTCTGTTGCTCTCTTGTCGTCCCGAGTCCACGTGAAGTGCTTGCATAAGCAGAGATCACTATGGACGCTCATTTGGCGATAATGACAAGCTGCCAGAGGAAACAGATTGTATCCACAGTGTGACTGCTGCCTTGTCCAAATAACCCTTAAAGTAACATTAGACAAAGTGATGTGGAGTTTAAATGTGCGATCCACATCAAGAGTGATCTTTGTGAACAATTCTAGAATCATGATAACGTGAATTAATGAATAAAACATGACTATGGGCAACAACGTATAGCAGGACTTCAGTTACTTGGAATTTAACTAATAAAACTTAAGAGTATTCAGGATTTTCCTGTGTTTGCTTTCATCAGAAAAACAGACACAGAAACCAGGCAGCTCTTAGGTAGTAAAACACCACCATTTTCATCCAATTTGCCTTGTGTAGTTTGTTTCTTACATTTTTGTAGTTCTGAATAACAATCATTTATGTTCAGATTGGTCATTGTATCATCAAAGCAATATTCCACATCCAACTGGCATTGTCTTTTTAGAAAAGAATTAATATCCGTGATATAACAAAAGGTACTTCTAAAGCACCCAAGTAGCCCTTTAAAGTTTTATTCTTCTCAAGAATTCTTTAACACCACTCTTTTTGTTAATGTGAAGTTTCTTTCTTTGCCTTTCCTGACATCAGCCTCTGGGTGTTTCTCTGTATTATGAGATGGGTTCCTCAGAGAGGAGATGGATCTTACAACACTAAGTAATTTGTCGTTAGGAAATCGACCCTTTATCTTGCCCACACATCTTCTGTACCAGGTCAGAAATGCTCTTTAAATGCATTTTCTTGGCTCCAGATATCTTGCCAAACTTAGTTTATGGTCCACTGCTGTATCCAGTAGTTACCGACCTGGTTACAAGAGAGAATTGAGCCCTGGTGCTTTAAGGCATCCTTGTATTTAATGACTTAACTTCTTTTCAAAGTATCTAGAATGGTACTAGTGATGCACCATCCATGGAGAGATTGAAGAGAAGAGTTACTTAAGTGGTTTTCTGTATTCCGTGATTTAGATGAGGAACACCGTTGAGAAAAAGTGGAAAGAAATGATAAAAATCATTTTAAGAAATCTACGCAGCCTCAAAATGAATCATCATCATCCTGTCCACCTTTTCCTCAAAGCTCCTATTTGCAACATGAAACCACACGTGGCCCGTTTTCTGAATCTTCTCCAGGTCTGCCACAACTTTATTTAACTCTGGATTCAACCCTCAGGAGTTTAAATCTAGTGATGCGGTAACTCTTTTCTAGGTATAAGGAGCCTTACTTTTCACATGTGCCTTTGTGATTGTTGGTATTTTAAAATTTTAGCTCTCATGAAGCATGTTCTCTTTATGAGTCAACAGCCTTTGTGTTTGGGGGAATCTCCTTCCTAGCCATGGGTAACTTTATGGGTATGTATCATTTGTTTTGGTTTCCAAGTCGCCTTTTCCGTGTGTGTGAAAAGGCAGCTCCGGAATGGGACCCCATTCTCTGAGATAAAGCTTTCTCCCCTGCTTCTGCTGTTCTATCTTATTGCCTTGGACATGTTTTCAGTTCTCCAAGTACAGGCCAGAGGGCTCAGTCCCTTTGTATGCGTCCTGCCACATCAGTGTGGCCGCCGTATTCGGAAGGTGATCCTCTTAGAATGGTCGTGAGGGTAAGGCCGTGTTTCTCCAGATGACATTTGAGCCTATCATGTCAACACAAAATTAAAATGACCGAGTGAATCCTTTTCAGACTGACATCTAAACAGGACTTGGCATAATCAAAACTGCTCCCAATATCATGTTCTATTAGATGGATTACTGATTGTGGGACTGTCTTCAAGATATAGAACTTAGGCTTAAAGAACTCTGATTTGCAAAGTGAGCTCTTTTCCTTTCAAAAACTACGTACTGAGCTTGTTATTTTATCCTCAGAAGCCCCCTACGTTCATCTCGAAGGGTAACGAAGTAAGCAATACTGAACATCGGACTTTAAAGGGGGAATGTCCTGTTGTAATATTAGTAATAAAAATGTACGTATTGTTTTTATTCACATCTGAGGAATGCTGTATCACGTTCTCTAAATTCTAGGAACTGGTTTGTTTTACATACGGGTTATTTATTGTAGAAACCTTCCATCTGCAATTCTCGATATGAAAGCTACGTGGCACAGGGATGTACAGAACAGCAGTAATTTGCTAAATGATTTCCCAGTGGAAGCGAACCTGACGATGCCCATCAAATGCTTCCCACCAGGTTTGCAATAATTTCGGGCAGCTGATCAGCTGGAGCCCCTCAAGTGTAACTATAAAAAGAAAAGGCAGGTCATTATGTTATATTATGGAAATGAAAGCTACATAGCATTCAATTTTTGTATTTCAAGGGCCAAGATTTTCCTCTTTTTGATTTTTTTCTTTTTTATGCGGTTACTAATGACTTCTGGATTGGCACAAGCCTAGTACTTGTGTGATGGGTAGTTTTTCCAGCAGAGGGGATGAATTCACAGTAATGCATCCACTTTCTAAGTCCTTTAGTCCCTTCATGTGACCGTGAACCAGAGTCAAGCTAACTGACCTACCTAGACAGCGAAACTATAACCTCCATCCCATGGTCCAATCATCTGAGCTAACCAGGCAAGTAACTCTGGATTAAGAAACAGTTTGACTCCAAAACTAGATTTCTTGTAGGATAGCTGAGTGCATCTTTTTTTTATGCCAAAATGTTTCTGATCATATATTAAGTTAAGAAAATCAGCATTATATAATTTGTGCATTCCATGATTGATATTATGTAAAAACACATACATGTAATTCACAAATGAAAATATTAAAATTTGACATAGATTTCCTATATATTCCTCAGATCATGTATGTTTTATATTTTATTTTAATAAAAATCAAAAATTAAAATGGTACAATTTTTCAAGAAAGCCCCAAATGGTTTGCCAATATCCTAAAGGTCGTACATTTTCAAATTTGATGACATTGAAAGATTATTAAATAATTTGAATAAGGATGTTTCTTTTGGCTATCAGCTACCAGCAGGCAGAAGAGGAAGTCCAGAAAGCAGCCCCAAACCATTCTGTACTCTATGTAATGAAAATAAAATAATTACGGTAAGAAAAATATTATTTAGGAAATATTTTGTGATAAAGAACTCATTTGAATATTAAAGTATGTTATTCTTATCCATTTTGAATGGAATCTCATAAAGCCCCTGGTTCAACATTTCATGGTAGTCATCCATGAAGATAAAAAGTGGCATGATGATTAAAACAAAAGACAGCCAATATACTTATTCATAAAATAATTATATTGGTGACATTTAATTAATTAGGTATAGGCAATCTCAATTACACTAAAAGAAAGAAAGCTTTAAGGAGATCAAATTAGATCCTAATTTTGGGGAAAAGTTCCCATACCCTAAGGAGAGAAATTTGTCCTATATTCACTTACTAGAAAGTTAAGGATTCAATAAAAATGTGAACGAACAGCTGGCACTTGACTTTCCCAGGTTTATGTACCCACACTCCAGATTTTGACGATACCGTCTTCGTCTGCCTTAGCTATGAAGCCCCCGTTTCTCCGGGCCAAGAAATGCATTCGGGGGCACCTTGGAAGAGGCAGGCCAATGAGAGAGCCTAGGAAGCTGTTTTTGCTTTAGGAAAAGAATGTCATGTTTAGAGGAACGAAAGCAAATAGGAACTAAATAAGGAATTTTGTTGGAATTCAAATGAAGCTATAATACCTCTCAGCTCTTTGAATTACCTTCCTCTTTTCCTCTCACCTGTTGCCATCTCCAAAGAGGAAACACCGGGGGTACTCATCTTAGGTGGCTCACGGTGTGGCCACATCTGAGTCACTCAAACCCAAAGCCAGGCATTCCCCAGGTGTCCCCGCCTGTATTTATTCGCCCAGAGGCCGCATCGTGCATGGAGGAACGTTCGTTTTAGACAACGTGGCACAACTCTGAGATACTTCTGAATTCATCTTAACCACATCCTCCAATCACCTGAGCACTTCCATTTTCTAACTATAGTGAATATTTGGTATTCAGTTCATGTGACTCCTAACTACCCTGTGGTAAAACGGCGACAACGAATGAAAAACAAGACTGTCATCATGGAAGGCCAGCCGGTTGCTGTCGCCTTCCTTAGGCTGCAAAGGAACGTGGACCTGAAACGACGTTCTCGCGTCTGGCGCCTGACTCCTCCTATCCCTGCCTTGCAATCCACCCTCTGAGGACATGTGTGCTGGCCCGTGTATCTTTGTAAGCACACACTCGGTGACCTCCACGTGCACGGTGCTCGCTGCGTCGGAGACACCTGCAAGATCACAGTCATCTGGCACCCACAAAGAGAGCACTGTTCGGTGACACACTGTCCAACCATGACCCCGTGGAAAGCTTTGGTCCCAACTGCTACCAACTGAACTGTTGTCCTGTTGGACTGACTATTTTGGGAATGACCACATAACATTAAAAACTACCATTTTATATTGCTTAATGAAGGACCTTGGGAAATCAATTTTATATTTCTTATCCGTTAAATTGATGTTATTTACTTGATAGAGTCAAAAATTAATCTCATGTCATTATTTTTAAAATTTTAGTTGACAAAGATAGGATCACCCTGCACATTACTGGTCTACAGTTTGCTTTTTTTACCATTTACTGTGTTTTGGACATCTTTTCATGTGAGTATGCATTTCATTCTCTTAACATCTTCATCTTATTATTGTTTGTATATATCTTAATTAATTTAACACATTAATGATGGAAATTCACATGATTTTTAGCTTTCAAAACTATTAGTAGTTTAGTTAGTATTTTTAAGCTAGTAGTTAGCTAGTTTAGCTAGATGTTAAACAAATTCCCAGAACTGGAATTGCTGGATATGAAAGTATGCACGTTTTAAACTTTGATCATTTATCCATAGTGCCCTCTAGACATGTACTCATTTACAATCTATTAATAACACACACACGTACATGCACAAAATAAATCTTAACAACACACACCAATACCCACCTGCCCATCACACAACTTTTAGGCATGAGCTACGATCGCAGGGAACTTAACTACCATAACCAGAAAAAAGTCTTGCTTACTGTTCAAAAATCTTTTTTACCTCTTCAGTCTACATTTATTCATTCTACAAGCATTTGTTCAGCACAGAACTGGGGGCTTTGGAGAGGCACAAGGTGAGCCAGGATTCAGTCTAGTTTGGCCAGGGTAATCATTACAAATGCCCTGCCTAGTCCACAGTCACAACACAACATAAAAACAAGGACAGCAGTGCCCAGCACGTACAGACAGTACGGGGCCTTAGGTGACTGAGGTGCAAATTCTACGAACTCCTTTCTCTCTGAATTATTCTTGGGTAGAAGGGTAAAAACATTTGTATTTTATTTTATTTTTGTATTACGGAAAATATGGCATCTATCATAAATTAAATCTTAAGGGTAACACTAGAAAGACACCTGAAGAAATTCAGTTGCATAAGGCCAAACACCTGTGCCTAGGACAGGTAGTAATAAATACACGTTTATAAATGCAGAACAGTAAAATACCTACGTGCTTCCCCACCCTGCGTATGTGCATGGTTAGAAGCGGGATGGCCATCTCTTGAATCCAGATTCAAATCCTACGGCAAGTGGGTTGGGAACACCGGGCATGCATGTCAGAGCCTAGGGCACCAGGCTACCCTGGCACGTCGTCAGGCCAACTGCTGGACTGCTGCTTGGCATCGCCATGTATCTCTGCTGCCAGTAGCCGGTGTGCCAGCCTCCCGGCTGGGCCGTGCCATTTGCCCTGCATGCTTTTGGGCAGGTAGACGGGCGGGCAGGCGGGCACACTGGGGACAGCTGAGCAAGGAGGGGCCCTTGTGACCACGGCGAGTGCCAACCGCCTGGCACACGGCCCGGACCCTTCTGCCTTCCTCCTCCCTGAGCCCCGCAAAGGCTGCAGGTACCTAGACGACCTACAGATTCTAGTGCAGCTTGTTTACTCAGCTATTGAGTTGTGGGGTTTTCTGTTGCTCCCTAGTTTAAAATTTAATTATTCCTGTGCTAAAGGGAAAACAAAGTATTTCTGACACCCACTGTCCCCAGCGACAACAGTACACATGCTCACAGACATACTTGTAAGAGACGTCAAGGTGTTTCTGAATGTGGAAGAGGAGAAACAAGCTCAGTATAGAGAGAGAAAAGTTCGCTACTAACAGCAGTTAGGCGTCTTCTCAGCAAGGCCAAGGGCCCTGGGGCTGGTGTTTCCGGATCAGCACACACAGCACCCCTCTCCTTTCTGCTCACGGGCAAGGTTTATTCTCAGGAAAGAGACCAGTTCACAATTCAGGGGACGGGGGTGCACGAAATCACCACATTTTGCTCTTCTGCTCCTTGAAGAGCCGAATCTCACCCCGTGTTCCTTCTCTTTCTAAACTCATCCAAATTCCGAGCCGCATGGGAACCCGATCCCAGTATGTCCGCACTGGTCTCGGGGGGATGGCAGAGTCCCAGAGCCGTTCTCTGCCTCGTCCTCGGGAGGTAGCCCACTTGCCAGCCCTGCTCGCAGCTTGCTGGAGAAGCACCTTTGCCTCCTGTTGAGCAGTGACCTGAAGAGTTTACTTGGGTTACATGTTCAAGGTCAAAGCGGGTCCCTTGTTATCTCCTTTGCCCTGAGTCTCAGATTGCGGTGTTTGTCGCTGTCCCCGCCGCCAGCCTCCAAGTCCCGCCGATGTAAGAAAGGCTCCTGTGGGACCTTGTGGGTCTTTCTGCGTCACCTCGAGATTTTTAATCTTGTCCTCCGAGCAGGTGCCCACACTGCCCAGTTTTTATATCCAATGATTAGCGATGCAAGACATTCTAGTTCCCACCCTAAGAAGCAATGAGGCTCTAAACTAAGAATTTATTGATGTTCCCCAACTGACATTAGGCCATGAACAAAATAAAATGCACGCATAAAATCCTGGCCAATTTGCATACCTTATTCTTCACACACACACACACACACACACACGCACGCATGCACACACACACACAAAGCTAACCATTTTTAACCTATGGCTGTGACATGTATTTGTTTTTAATAATGTCTTCGTCTTATATAACCATATATTCAAGGTCTTTATCATTCAAGGTACACGAAGGTTGTGCATTTAATCTTGAGCATGGTTACGGAAAATACGATTCACAGAGTGGAGAACAGATAAAAATAAGCAGACAGCAGCATGGTGCCGAATCATCAGAACTCTACATCCTATCGTCAAATTGAAGTCATTCTTCTTTATGTCTTGAGCAAAGCAGTTTCATGTGAGATAAATAGCTTTCAGTCAGAACAGCCTAACATGCAATATGCATCTTTTTGACATGGATATTCTAATAGGACTTTAGACTGTAAGATTAAAATAAGGAAAAAAACAATCTCTGGATTGTGAGTTGACAACAAACACTAGTTGAATCTGCATTTTATTTCCATTTTTCATTTCCCAGAATTTGGCTCGGTGTGTATATGTTTGTACATTACTAGCTATTATTAAGTGGTCCACTTCTAGCGACCTTCAAGTACAGTTTTCAGAACTTTTATAAGGGAAATAATTGGGGGGATTTGTACATTTTTTATATCAAACATTGAATGACACATCATGCTTTGGAGCTACTGAGTTTTGTTTGAATATCATTAAATGTGTTTCTAATACCTAGATTTAGGAGACTGTGTTCTAGATAAGTGACCTTGAGAAAGCTACTTACCTACTCTAGTTTTAGTTTCCCCAACTTGCAAAGGAAGAATTGGGGTACATGGTTTTTAAAAATCACACCTAGCTCTAATACGTTGTCATCTATAAATCATTATTTTCTAATCCACACAGAAAGTAGAGGGGAGAGAAGGGAGTTGCAAAGAAGACATAAAGCGGACACTTTAAGTGCCCCGAGCTTTTGCCCTGGGACTGGTCAGCCCTTTGTGGGTCCCCACTGAAGACTGTTTCATAGGTGAGAACCCTGCTCACCAGGCCGTGAAACCCCTTATGCTCACATATGCTGGGGCCATGCAGTCATAGCACCCTTCCACTTTGCAGAGATTCAGGCTCCTGCAAGCCTCCCCTCGCCACGTAAATGCTAACTCCCGCTTTCTGAGGTGGACACCTAAACTGACGCTCTTGAGAGAATTGGCAAAGTAGCAGAAAATACATACATGGATGGTACTGCAGACGGAAAGCAATTAGTACAAGTCTTGGAAAAGCACTCGCCCGCCTCCAGGCCTCTACTTCAGCATCAGATTCTTTGGGACAGTGCTGGCAATGACACTGAACGTTCTCAATGACAGGACTGCTACAGAACCCGCTTCTTAGTCTCATGGTGTAGTGGGGAGACAGGTTTGGAAATGACAGGAAACTGCCTCCTCACCTGAAAGATACTGCTACGTCGGTGTACGCCGCTCAGGTTTGTGGGGGCGTATGCTGCTGAGTTCATTGACTCCCAGAGTTTGTTCGCCCTTTGCCTCTGCGACCCCATCCTGGCTCTGACCCCTCCCAGTCTCTACGGCGGCCAGGAATGCAGGGAAACACCTCGGCCTAAGACAGCGATCAATTCTGTGGCTGTCCAACGACTGTGCATGTGGAAACTCTTTGAAAGGGATGAGGATCTATGCAAACTCAAGGCAGCAAGGAGGAGGAAAGAAAGGCACCATTTCTAAAAAGAGAAACACACAGATCTCCTGCTAGATAAAAGGCCGGTGTATAATAACCATGTGATCTGTAACGAGGCCCGTTTTGTGGGGCATCTGAGGGAGGATATAAGGGAGCTCTCAAAGAAACAGTCAGGAGGCCCGGGCTCTACAACTTCCCTCTTTACCTCCCATCTGGCCTGTTACGTGTCCTGTTGGGAGGTGGAGCATCATGTCACAAATCCTGGTCCCAGCTCTCCAGTTCACGGGGCGTGTGAGTTTGGACAAGCTACTTGACTTTTCCATTTCTCCTGCAAATGGGGACACTACTGTAGCTCACAGCTACAGAGAACATTTGTGAAGGTGATAAAGGCAAAGACTTTGGCTCAAAGTTTTACCCAGAGAACATGTGCAGAAAAAGCAGTTAATGATTATTATCACGGCCACTTTGGAAAGCCGAGGTTGGATGAGATCGAAATTCTTTTTCGTCTTTAAAATTAGACACGTTCTCCTTTTTCTAACGAAATACTCCTTGCAGCCTTTGGCACGCCCTAAAGTCAGGGTTCTGGCACCCTGACCAGATTCAGTAAGAGGAGTGTTCAGATTTGGCAGCTATAAAAACAAAAGCAATCCGTCCCTCACAAACCCTGTTGGGGGAGCCAGTATTATTCCACAAGTGAATCTGCATGTATCCCTCCATCTCTAGCTTATACTTACAAATATAGCAAAGCATCTCAGATAATAAACTTGAGTGCTGAATATTTTTTGCAAGCAATTAGAGCATTTTGAAGGAATATTATAAACACATACAAGATGTGACTATATGCTAATGAAATGAATTTCCTTGCGTGGCAGGAGGGCTCATTAGCTTAGAGCCAGACCCTGTGCTGTTGTACAGAAGTTGCATGTGACATTTGTCACTAATGGCTCATGCTGTCACTAAATATTTATCTCTGACTTCCTCAGTCTTTGGGAATGCAGACATTCACTTGTGTATAAATCAGTAGCTCTGCAGAATCTAAATGGGATACCCAGAAAAGTCCTTTCAATTGCTGAGTCCAGGAAGGAAATAAAGGTCCTCTTCTTAATTCCACACGAGGGCTGTCCAGAAAACATCCAGCCACACATGCCCCTATTTTTCATATCATGGCTGGATTTGACCATATATTTTTTCCAAATATACAAGAAAATACATTATAGGAAAGAATGCTTTATATGCTTCTCCATAAATAAAACTGGGACTTTATTTTTAACGGTTTTCCTATTATATTAAACTGTGGTTATCAGCTAGGGAGAATAATAGGTATATAAACTTACTTTCTTCATCAAGGAGATTTTCAGCAGCTGATAGTAACCGCATCCTGTCTTCTGGGTTTTTAATGTTTAATTCAATGAGATGACTCTCTTTTATATCCTTTAAATCTTCTACGGTCTCATAACCGTTCAGCAAAAGTGTTGATGTGTATTCCTGTGAGGGAGAAAAAGATGTATAATATAAGCTAGTCCAATTCAAATATTTTATATTTTTAGTTCTCTTTAGATCTAAAGAAAGTACAGAAATGCATGCAAAACCGAAGTGCGACTAGAACTTCTGCTTCACTCTGTTTTACTTGTACTAGTTTTCCACGTGCAAACTCTGGGGCATTTAAAAGAGTAGGCTGTGTAATTCTGACCTTATGGACAGACAGAAGTGAGGAAGAAACAGTTACCTTAAGCAATATACTACTAAATCACGGATCAGTTAAATAGCTGGATCAATCATCCCCTTTGGTACTTTCTCACTTCTCAAATAGCTAAATGAACAAAGCTAGAGTGCCGGTAAGTCTGTCCATAAAACACCCTTATAGAGTACACTATATAGTAATATTTTTTAATCTGCACCTATTCTTGTTCCCTTGATTGAAAAAAAAAAAACAGCAGCTAGGAGTAGGTTAAAAATGAATTCGAAAAAGATAAAATTCACATCAAAAAGTGGACATAGCATTTTGGTTATAAACCTAAGGAATCCAAGAATTCCTATTTAACTGAAAGCTCTTACTAAGCTTTTACAAAGTCACTGTGGTTGGGAAAAGGTACTGTTTCCTTTTCTCAGGCTGTATATCTTATCCATCATTTGCATCAAGACATATTAGTCTAAAATCTCCAGGCATCTGATTTTGGCTTCTGTGTGTTATTTACATAACCTCTGTTCTCTCTAACAGAATAAAAATTCAAAATGAATGCTCTTCAACTTCCTCAAAAAATTCACTCATTTTACTGGTTATTATTCCAATAGCCTTAATTTAGTGACTAAAATTAAATGAGGAAGTATAAACATTTTAAGTAATCAGGAAACTTATCACCAGCCCTTTATGTTAAGAAAAAAAGGAGAGAAGAGTAGCAATTTTTTAAAAATAATAATGTATTCTAGAAGGAACACAATTAGAACAGAGAAAACCAAAATTCCCATTCTGACAAAACCCATTCTGTCTGTGGGGTCTTAAGTAAGCTATTTCACTTCCTTAGACCTCGGCTTTCTCATAGGTCATGGGATAAACAAGTAGAAGAGGAAGACTTTAAAATCATATTTTCTCTAAGGTGTGCCCCATTTGGGAACACCAGTGGTAATGTAGGAAGGTGTAGTTAGTATGCCTACGGACAGGAATATAACTAGATATTAATAACTCAGGACAAACAATTAAGGGAAGTTTAATTGGCTATTGCCTTAATTAACTTTGAAAACAATCCAAGTACTACTGTGTTAATTTTAAAAATGGATTGCAAAACAGTACATTGAGGGAGGCTGGGTATATTGTATACACATACCACTTAACAAGGTAGATATTTCATAAAAATTTCGCTAATAGAATGAGAAAATAATTGGATTATAAATATAGAGAACACAATTTCCTTAACACAATTATTATACTGGCTTCATGATCACGGTTTCCTACCAAATTACTTTGAAAACTATTGTATTTGGTTATCGTCACTGGACTTGCTTTTGGTCTCTGCTCTGTAGGAAATACAATATTGTTTTTCTCATTTTTCCTTTCAATTTTCTGGATTTTTATCTTCACTCTTCATACTCTCTTTACTGTGCTCATTTACATGTTTTCTTTGAGCCTTTTATTCTCTGAGACATTTTTCATTTTTCACTGCATTTTCTTGACATTAATCTCTGCTGTCATTGCTGAGTACCATTAGCATTTAGTACCAAGGATGTTATATCAAGACCTGTCCTTGCTTCATAAAAGTAATAAAGGAGAAATAAGAGCTGTTCTTGGAAAACAGATTTTCCTTTGCTGTGAGTCATGTATTTTTTAAAAACAATTCTGTACAAACCCTGATCCATTCTCCTCAATGACCCGATCCAGATGCCATCAAAATCACAGAGACCCCAGATTTGCTAACCTGAAGGTGAATCCTCTCCAGGAACTCCTGCAGAGTCTTGGACTTTTCTCTTCCACTCTTTCGGGGTGCCTTAATTTTCTTGGGGGTTGCTTCTTCTTCTGAGATGACATCCACATAAATAAATTTGAAGTTTCCCACCTTATTGTTCAACATTCCTGTCCACATCCCCATTGGTGTTTTGCAGATAATGTCTATGATGTCTCCTTTCTAAAGACAAAGAAATATAAAAATCAGTTTTCAGAGAAGTCTGGTGCTATGCCAATGGGTAGGAAAAAGTGGAACCATTGACTTTTAACATAATGAGGGCATTATGCTAAGAAAATTCAAAACAACAAAAATAAAACTATAGGACGTTATGGTTGATAGTTCAAGGAAACTATTTACTAGTAATCATAAAGAAAGCAACATGCTTGAAGAAAAACTCCTACATGCATTTGATGACGTGTTTTTTTTTTTTTTTTTTTGGTATCATATCAACTTCTCCACTCTTATTTGTAGCACACAATGTAATTTACATGCACAAAACCCTTTTTTGCGCACAGAAAGTCATTTTATGCCCACAACACACCTCTTAGGTCCCTATACAAGGTCATTATTACACTAAATATTACAAAAAAAGAAACACCAACATTAAATAACTTCCCAGGAGTTCATAGAAAGTTGATGGCAGACCATAACTCAAGTCCAAGTTGTCTGAGCTTCACAGTGATGCTCTTTTCAGTCGGCCTGTCCAAGCCCGACAGAGCTCAGCCCATCATTCCCAGAGAGAGAGGCTCCCATATTGGGGAGGGGGAAGAAAGAGATGGCTGTGACTCTGTGCTTCTAGTTCATCTGAAAAATTCACCTACAGTATAAAACAAACCCATCTAAGGACTGCATCCACTCAACATGATGAAACTGTACAGAACTTTGTACCGACCATATATGAAACAAAAATACTCATATGTAGGCACTCAGGACAAACTAGACTACTTAATTATTCTAGAGAAGATAATAGATTGAGCTCCACAACTCAATTTGGATTGCATGTGCATAAAGCACATTGAAATGGACAAATTGATTGGCCTGTTTCTTTATTCACATCTGAGATTCTGGCTACAGACTGCCAGTTATTGGCAAGAGTAGAAAATCCCACAGGAGTATTTTTGTAAAGAAATTTGATTTTTTTTTTTTTACAAATACTATATCTACATTTAAGTGATAATTACTCCTTTGAGACTTATAACTTTCTACTCCAGAGAGGACATTAGAGTTTCTGATATTTTCGCCATTTTAGGAGTCTAACCTCAAAGTATTAAGTCTGCTACTAAAAATATTGTTCCCTGCTGCTCTGTGGATGTGTATTCTTCTATCTAAAACTCAGTCTGTATTTGTAATAATAGAATCCCTTATGATGAAAAGATCTGGTCTTTCTGATTTGTGATCATTTGCACATCTGACCCTATGAGCTGTCTGTCTACTTCTTCCTGCTCTTCACTGTCAGACATCGAATTCTATGCTAGATGGAATCAGCTAAGCATACCCAGAAAATCCCCAGAAGTTGTAGAAGTTTCTAAGCATGGCAGCCCTCTGTTGTATCCTTCCTGTTATGGAAAACTATACCTTCCAGGAAAGGTCACCAAGCAAAGACCCAATTTCACTTTGATTAAGAAGACCCTTTGGGGAAACAATAGTATTCAATCCTCGGTGGTACCCGAGTGCTTCTTATCATGTCTGACCAGAGCTTCACAAACACGCCTTAGGCAGCACCAGGGTGGTGCACTGGTCTGATATGGAGGAAAGGTGAAAAGCTATCCCGAATCAGAATGTGTTCAGCTTATTCCCCTTAATAGCCTTCTTACTCACCACCCCCAACGTCCCCACCCCCAACAGTGGTTACCAAGTTACTAGTGTCCTTTCCTCAAGACTGGGAAGAAGAAATGACTGAGGAGCTAATTGTGGGGAATGTTTTCCTCATGTTCCAGCTGAGCTTACTCTGATTTGATACCACAGAAGGCATTCAGAGAAGAGCTGAGTGCCTTGCATGTTATATAATCCTATTAACACTTCATAACTTATCATAATTATTGATCAACATTGCCTAGGTGTTGACAGTTAAAAAATTCGTAAATTCTGTCCTTTTAGCTACATAGCACTTTGTATTACTAAAAGGAATACTTTAACATCCATAAAATATTTTAGCATTAAACCTTCTTGTATTCGTGCTGTTGTAACCAGCTCCTCCCCTTGAGTGCAAGCAAGTCCATGAAAATGATGGATTTCTCACCCGTGACTATGTTGTGTTGTATGACAGAAGGGACTATGCAGATGTAATTAGTGCCCCAAATAAGTTCATTTTATAATTAAAAGAAAGATTATATGGGTGTTTCTGACTTAATCAGGTAAGAGCTCTTAAAATACAAAGAGATTTGCAGCCTGAGTGAGTTTTTGTCTAGCAGGCGATGGAGGAGCACACCGCCCTGTTATAGAGAGCACCATGGCTGGCAGCCTCAAGGGCTTAAAAATGGCCCCCATTTGATATCCAGCAAGAAGGCAGGAGCCTCACTCCCCCAACCCCAAGGAACTGAATTCTGCTAACAGCCAGTGAACTTGGAAGAGGACCCCAAGGCTTAGATGAGCTCCCAGTTCTGGCTGACACTGTGATTTCCGCCCAGTGAGACCTGAAGCAGACGAGCCACACCCCAATGTATGACGTACAGAACTATGAGATAATTAATAACGCACTGGTGCTGGTTGAAGCCCCAGAGTTTGGGGTAATTTGTTACACAGCAATAGCATATGAATACAGAGGACAAGAACAGGAAGAGGGAATTCAGAAGGGATTGTCCCTGGGAGAAAGCTGTCTGTGTATGGAGTTGCCCCGAGTGTGGTTCCCAAGGCCTTGGCTCTCTGGGACTTTTGCCTGATACATCCATCTTTTCTCTCTCTCGTGGCTATATTATTGCTACTCCAGCAAGTACTGGGTGGACCTGGGCACCCTCTTTTCAGGAAAATGCAGGTAATTCCTTCTCCCCGATAGGCTGACCAGACGTACCATTCTAAATGAGACAGCAAACAACGGAACTATCCCGTTTTAAATGGTGTGTACTGTGTGAGTCTAGTCTCACTGGGCTACATTCCAGGTGTCAGCAGGCGGACCGTACGCACCATTTGAAACAGGACAGGAGCACTGGTTCCTGTCTCAGTTTAAAACAGGACACCTGGTCAGCCTACGTTGCTGTTTTGCCGATGATGCAGAACCAGAAGAGACGGGCTTCGATTCTGCATCATCTACATAACGGCAACTTGTGCCAACAGGCTCAGCAGTCGGACCCCCTACCCACGTGGCACGTTTTGAACCAGTCCCCAGTGCTACTGCTGGGGAGAACACGCCTCCCACCCCCGTACTGTGCGCCCTTCTGGGCCAGACCGTGCAACCAGCACGAGGCAGACACAGGGATGCAGGCGCCACGCACGCGCACCTTGATTTTGAGCGAGTCCGTGTCGTAGGGGCTGGGCGTGAAGTCCGTGTGCACCCGTGCCCGGCCGCAGAAGGGGCCTGAGTAGGGGCTGTCGTCATCCAGTCGGAAGCTGTCCCGGTTACTTGTGCCGTCTGAACAGCTCGTTACTCCACCTGATGAAGGCAAAGCAGAGGTTAGCCGTTCTCGCCGAAGGTTCGGGACGTTCTGAACCGTCGTCTGGACACAACCAAGCAGCGATGAAGCCGGGACACTGGACGCCCGACTCCTGAGGGGCTTCTCAGCGTCCCATGCTGTTTCTGCTGCCCGGTCCGTCTCCATCAGGGACCCCTGTCCTCTGAGCCCCTTCTGACCTCTGTCCAGCCAATCTGACCACTCTTCCCTCAACACCCCCCGACTTCTGTCTCCGTGACCCAATCCAGGACAGTGGCTTGATCACGGGATACTTGTTAAAGCAGCAGACAGTACAGCCTTAACTCCCTGGACAAGCCAGCTAATTAACTTTCTACGTGGAAACCAAGAAACCAATGGCAACAGCTTCATCTGTGTGTGTTACCATCGCCAACTGTCAAAGCATGATGTAAGGTTCCCTACAACCTATCACAATGCAGCAAAACTTTTCTCCCAGACTTCCTCCTGCGCCCCAGAAGGCACTTGGAGGCATCACCTCTAGGCGTGAAACGTTGCGCTTTTGCTTGTTGGGTGAGGACAAGGATGGGCTCCCAAGTGGTTGGAAACTGTTCTAAACGGGGCTTTGAAAACTGCTCCAAAGCCTTGTTTCTTGGGTCCTTGAACCCCAGGGGTAAACAGACAAAAGAGATAATGTTTTTGCTCCTTGTCTGAGGGCGAGAATGGTCCCCAAGTGGCAGTAACGCTCAGTGTCTCTATCCATCTCCGCTGTCACCTCACTTGCTCCCTCTCTGTGGCCTTCCAGTGCTCCGAGGGAAGAGTTATGATCGCACTCATTGCAATAATTAGGGGAGCAAGGGAAAGACCCCAAGAGGTGCTTTGGATTGTATATGAACTGGTGTAAAAGGAAGGGGAGTGGCTTCTAATCGCAGAAGTCAGCTGTGTGTGGTGACAGCTAAATGAGCCCTCACCTGCCCACTCAGCGCCGGCAGTACCCACCCAGGCCCTAGCTTTTCAGGGTGCGTACCGGTTAATCAAATGCTTCCCACACTCAGCATCGCACTTTAAAATTCTAAAACATCCCACAGAAACGAACACTCGTGATATCTGAATTCCACACGTGCAAAAATCTCTCCTTCGAACGTTTCTGCACTGGCTTTTCTTTTTCCTTTCACAAAATAACTGTTCTACACTCAATAGGAAAATAGGAATAAAATTCAGAATATTGGAAACATCTGGTTCTTGGCTACCCATTTTCACAAGACAGCAGTTAATTTAAAAGAAAATAAAAAATAAACTTTGCAAAAAAAAAAAGCATGTAAAAGCCCTTAAGAGATTAGAGAGATGTATAAGAGTGCACACACACAACGTTTTAAAGCACTGTGCAACACTGGTAGTTTCACCCAAGCGTTGTAGCAGGACATGTGACAACACCCTGAGTGACAGCCCTCTTAGGAAACATCAGTGTTGTTAGAAAATCTCCGTAGAACGTGTGCCGATTTCTTTCTGGCACCTAATCGGTGATATTCCCACTAGTTACTATTTACATGGTCACTCTGTATGCTCATGCTGGGTGGGAACTGAGAAAATAATGTCCGAATTGAGGGAAAGGGCCTGCTCTTCTTCCCAATGCTTAAGGAAGAAAGAAGGGAAAAGTGGCAGAGGGCAGGAGAGAGGAAAAGAGGAGAGGGGAGGGAGAAGAGAAAGAGAGGAGAAGAAGGGAGGGAGGGCAGGAGGGAGAGAGAGAGGGAGAGAGAGAAAGGGAGGGAGGAGGAAAACAGAGACAGAACAGGGTTTTATTTATCTGAATTCTTTGTCATTTTAAAAATGTCGACTGGAGACAATGCTAGCTAGCTCTCCCCAGGATACATGTTTATTTTAGGGGTGCTGATCTTTTTGAGGCAAATGCCCAGGGGCCCCACTGACCACAGTGCTGTAAGTTTTACAATCATGCCTAGTTCTATCTACTATGTTATTTTAAATAATAGCAACTCTTTACATTCAACACATCTGACACTTCCACTGTTTCTCTTCCCAGGTAGCTGGAGCCTTGTTGCTAACTGGACAAACAAGTCCCAGAGAGGCACATCTATTGTTGCTAATGAACTGAATGCAGACCTCCCATCCAGGGTCTGGCTCCTAGAGTCTTACTTGAGGAGCTCTGCCCACTGTAGAGGCTGTCCATGGAGTCGCTGGCTTTGAGAGAGAGCTTCTCTGTGTGCGCCCCAATCATGGGGTCACTGTTCCGACAAGGCAGGGCGTCATCTCCACCTTCCTCATTCTTGGGGAAAACATAACAGAGATTAAGGTCAGAAAATGGATTTCCATGGAGATGTTCACTGTGTGCATTGATTTCACACACCAGACAGTTTTGTGAGAAAATACATAGGAATCCATCAACATAAAATATGAGAGAGCCATTCATCGTTGCTTCGGTTTCTAGCAAAACATTTTATAGTATGCTTGGGAAGAAATCTTTGATGAGACATTCCATGTGACGGAATTCAACTGAAATTATAATGGTTCATTCTGTAAACAAGGGTGAACATCATATCAACGGTGATTGCGGAAATGTTAGTTTTATTGACATTTAGGCTTGATCTGTTAGAGCACTTTTATTTCTTCGTGTTCTCTTTACTTTCTATTTACCACCATTACTAATCCTTTGAGATCTGATATGAGAAGTTTAAACTCTGCACAGTTGTTTCACGTCAGTTATTTGCACGCCACCCGATCACTAGATATGAATAAAACATGCACACTTTGCAATTCTAAAGCAAAGCTCATCTAAGAAGCTTTACAAATCTCATACCACACTTGCCACCTAGTCAAGTGGAAAGCAAATCTTGCATAAAATTAGAAAGACAAACAATTTCAAAACAAATTACATCTGCTTGAAAACACCTAAAGTGTTTTCCATATTTAGATAGTTTGGACAAAAGCTATGCATTTCTTAATATTCATCAAAATGTAATTCAATAGATCTCATTGTTGAGCACTTCTCCACGTTGATCAAACTTCAGAGTGTATGTTAGATACACACTCAGTTTGAGTCTCTGTTTTTATTCCTTTATTTATTTGTGTAGTCATAGAACAGTTTTGAGTACCTGGCACATTTTGGGAATTGGGGACACCAGAGTAAACAAGGTAGCAGGGTCTTTGCTCTAATAAAGTACATTTCAGTGGGTTAGGCTGTGTGTGTGTGTGCGTGTGCATGCACAGTATTTGGGGAGGTGTGTGTAAACAAAATAAGACAACTTTAGAGAATAATAAATGCTATGAAGGAAATAAAACTGGCTGACGTGCGAGGCTTAGCTACTGGGATTAGAGTTAGGGAAAGTTGGCTAATTTAGATGGAGTAGCCGCCAAAGACCTCTGCTATAAAGTAATATATTCTTGGGATTCTTTACCTGAATGCTAAGATGATGTAACTTATGTGAAGATTTGGAGATAGTTTTCCAAGCCAAAGAAATGGCAAGATCAAAATAACACAGCTAAGAATGAGGTTGGGTAAACAGCAAGGCCAAGGTCACTGGACAGTGTTAGGATATGAGCTAAGAGAAAGAGACTGAAGCCAGAGCACCAAGAGCTTTATAGATGGGCTCCCCAGACATATCACTGGAAACTGGACAGGAAACAATGGTCGTGTCCCATTTCAAACAGTACGTACGGTCAGCCGTGTCTCACTGGGCTAAATTGAGCACACCATAGTACAAGGGAAGGCACTGTGAAGCGACTGTCAGATTTTAACTAGGGGCATGAAGGGTTCTACATTCCGCTGTTCAGAGATCTTTTTGGTTTTCACTTGGAGTATGCCGGAAGGAGTGGATGAAAGGAAACCAATTAGGGAGTTATTAAGGGAATCCCGGCAAGAGGTGAATTACTTAGTCTAAAACATGAATAGTTCACATGGAGAAATGAGGGGTTTTAGAAACACTGGAGTTAGAACCAAGAGGATGTGCTGATGAATTGGTGTGATAAGCAAGAGAAAGAATGACTTTTGAATAATTCTTAGGCTTTCTTCCTTCCTTTCTTCCTCCTCCTGTCCCTCCTTCCTTCTGTTCATCTCTGTCTGCCCATCTGTCTTTCCTGGCATCCAAGAGTTATGACAGAATTGTATATTTGTACTGGGAAGACTGGACAAGAAACTTTTTTGGGGGGTATAGCATAGAGAATCAATAATTTAGTTTTGGATATATTAGGTTCCAGATGCCATTAAATAAGCATTTGGCTGTGCAAGTACAACAGGTAAGCAAAGAGGTCATCGCTAGAGATACAGTTGCGAAAAACAAAGTCATGAGATTGGATGGAAGAGAGTAGGTTGAGTAGAACATCCAGGAATAAGCCTCAGGAAGACTCAATGTTTAGAGGAATGGGGTAGAAAGCGGAGCCAAGAAGGGAAACTATGAAAAAGAAGGAAACCCAGAAGAATGCCTACAGAACCAGAGAAAGGAGATGGTGTCCTATGTCATGAAATAATCACTTGTGATTATTACAGCTGAAAAGTAACATAAGATGAAAGACGAGTAGTCACTGGCTCTTCCAACACTGGGGTTAATACTGATTGTGACAATGGTGAGTACTAGGGACAGGAGTCCTATTGAAGTGAGTTCAAAAGAGAATGGACATAAGATAAACAGATCAATGGAATGAAGTCTAGAGTCCAGAAAGAAACCCATATGCTTATTGATTTTCGACAAGGCCATTAAGACAATACAATGGGGAAAGAATTGTTTTCGACGAAGTGTTGGGACAACTAGAAATTCATATCCAAAAGAATGAAATTAGATTCCTACTACACACCACATATAAAAATCAATGATTATGTACCAAAATTTGAGAGCTGCAACTATAAAACTCTTAGAAGAAAACTTAGGAGTAAATCTTTTTAAACTTAGGTTAAGCAATGCTTTCCTAGATACAATACTAAAAGCACAAGTTACAAAACAAAAAATAGACAAATTGCAGTACATCAAAATTATAAACGTGTGCTACACATCAAGAATGAAAATAAAATCTACAGAATGGGAGAAAATACATCATACTGCAAATATATATCTGCTAAGCGACTCGTATCCAGAATATAGTTTAAAAACGCTTAAAAGTCAACAACGGAAAGACAAGTAACCCAATTAAAAATTGGGCAAAAAATGTGAATAAACATTTCTCCGAAGAAGATATGGAAATAATTAATAAGCATGTGAAAAGATTTTCAATTATCATTAGTCATCAGGGAAGTACAAATCAAAACCACATTGTGATTTCACTTCACACCCATTAGGCTGGCCAGCATCAAAAGCAACAGACAATAACAAGTGTCGACAGCAGGTGAGGACACTTGAGCCCCTCAGACACGATGCAACTGCTTTGGGAAACATTTTAACAGTTTGTCATTTTAACATTGTTACCACGTACCTAAGAGAAATGAAAAAAATATTTCTGTACAAACACTCACACACAAATATTCATAGCAGCATTATTTATAATAGCCAACATGAGAAAACAACCCAAATGCCCATCGACTTACGAAAAGGTAAGTAAAATATATGATTTATCCATAGAATGGCAATAAAAAGGAATACAGTGCTGACATTTTCTGATGACATAAATCACACATGTTCCTCACATACTACATGTGTGATCTTTTTGAACCTCAGTTTCCTCTGTTAAAATAGAAGTAACAATACTTTCTTGTGCCCAACTTCTGGGCACAGTTAATGAGGAAGAAACAGATGCTGAAGTCCTTCATAAAGTACAATTATTTCTACGTGTAGAAGAACTTCTTACATATTGTAAGAAAAATACCAGCGATGAACAGAGTACACTTACCTTTTCTTCAGACAGGGCTTTGATGTACTTTTTACCCACTTTTTTCTTCATCGTCCAGGAAATAGCTCTCATTTTTTTACCTAAACTCCCTCCATGACTTGAAGTTTTATTCTGTTCTCCACTTTCATTTATGGCTTCCCCCTCATGCGCCTAGTTAAAATGTTTACAAAAGACAAGATCATAAAACAATAAAAAACATTCATCTGAACGTAACACAACAAAATAATGTGCTGTAACTAGTGTATTTTATAACGTAATGCACATTATATTATACAGAGTGGATATGAAATATAATATATTCACTACCTCACCCCAGCTGCTTCTTGTACGTCTCGTGCTCACTACACAACGTTTCTGAAAATGTGGTCCCAAGACCAGCAACCTCAGCATTGCTTGGGGACAGTTTGTGTTTTAACAGACGCTTCAGGCGATTCTGAGACATGCTAACGGGTGAAACTAGTTGTAATTAAGTTTTGCCTGACTAGCCCCCTCCCTGTTTATGTCCCCATCAAAGTTTGTACTTGCTTTTGCCGTGGGCTTCCCCTGGATATCCACAAACACATTTTTTCCTTCATCCAGCTTTCTAATCACATGCCAAGGAATAGCAGAGAAATTTTCTGATGGATCGCCCTATTTAAAATAAGCACGCATGCCCATACTCCCTGCATGTTTACCCTGATTTATTCTTCTGAACGCTTAACATTACCTGATAATATATTTGTTCATTCATTTCATTACTACTTGTGTCTTCCACTATGATGCATGCTCTGGGAAACAAGAAACTTTATCATTTTTATTTATTTATTCTGAGGGTTTAGAATACTTCCAGGAGCAAGGCTGACCCTCAGTATAGTTTGAATAAGCAAAACTTCTCATATAGAACTTCGGAGTGATTTATTTTTTCTTAGAGAACGTATTTAGTTTACATATCCTTAATATTTCTGGTTTTCAAGAAAGGACCTTTAAAGGTCATCTAGTCTAGTGCTACCCACCATTCCAAAGAGGTTGACAGCTAGTCATTCCCTGAATATAAAAAATTATGGGCAACTTCTCTTTAGTGAACTTGAATATTTTAATATGAAGGTTTTACCACATAATTAACATCATTATTAATCAATATTATGTTTTGCTTCACATCTTACCCCAAATTGCCTATGACAGAGATGAAAGGAGAGTCAATTTAAGCCCTGATTGTACTTTATTAATTTCTACACTCAGAGTTATAAAGGCAAAGGTTCTTTGTTTAATTCAAAAAACTTGAATAAAATATAATGTGGAATCTATTTAAAACTTTAGAATTTGCTTTTTTCTTCTCTTTTCTCTGTTTAAATCTTATCCTCATGGAAAATGACAAAGTAAAAAAGTATATTATTTTATTACTACCTGTGTTAATTTACCATTGCCTAAACTTCAAAAAAGAATACGACCAATATTTTAAATTTCACATCTTTCTAGAGTTCTTTACAGAAGCTCTGAAGAAACTATCTCAACATAGTTTCAATTTTAACATATTGTATACTATTTTCTTTGATAGCCTGAATCACGATTTTATTTAGATTTTTATATTTATTTTGTTGTGTTCATATGTCTCCCCCAAGACACCAGGCTTCATGAAGTCAGGATTTCATCTGTTATTGTGTAATAACAGGACTTTGGGCCTAATGCAAATTCTGTCATAGAATACATGCTCAATCAATATTGCTGAATGAACAAATGCCGCATTACTGAAAAATGTCCGAACTACTTTATCAGGTCCATTAAACTTTCACAAATTACTAAGCCACTATTATTAATCAATGAACTTGAATGAGAATGAGAAACTTTTAAACTTCTAGAATTATAAACTTAATAACAGTAGAGCGGCTGTATCCAGCCATGTAATATGAAAAATAGAGGCATTCATGGCTAGATTCTTTTCCAGACAGTCCTTATATGTATGAGTATTGAAAAATTAAAGGTTTATACAGTATGTTAATTGAAAATAAAATGATGCTGGTGTTCTCCCCATTTACATACATATATTACATTCTGTTATTTATAATTATGTAAGTGTTGGGAGACCATATAGCTATATACAGGCTTCTCCAAAAGCATATGCATATAAATATATAGACGGATAAAAGGGAATACATAGAATATACGTGCAAAAGGGGATATATAATACATTGATTTTGTCTAGAATATCCATTATTAAAATGAACATATTTAAAATATTATAGATAGATGCATCTAGGACTCTGAAAAGTATGTTGAAAAATTTCTTATAAAAAACTAAAGATACACTACTTAGAATGTAATTAAGAAGCGCATGAAATCTAAAACCTATCACTCTAAACAGAATGTATCACACGTGGTACCCAGGGGAAGCTTTCCTTAGCTACCTGTAAAGTGCTCGTGGTTTGCACACGTGTGTGGAACGCTCACCAGGAGGTATTTCAATGCAAATGGTAGAAGGGTGAGAGTGCATTAAGTCACCACATGCTTTCCTTAACAAATTTACTATCAGGCTATTCAATCATTTTCTAAATTAAAGCAATTGCAACTTAAATAAACTTCAACATATATATTGTTTTATGGTGGGATGCTCAGACAATTCATTGACTGACTGAGATACATTAAGTACTAACTCTGTTCTTAAGTTCATACCCTGCCTTTCCAAACATCTGGTAGGCTTCGTAGATAGCTTTTCCCATCCAAAATGACACTAGGTATTTAAGAATTGTTTGGTCATTTATCACAAAAATACATGCAAAGCTGTGATTTTTAAATACATTCATTTGTTACTGTATTTTGCAAAAGTAATATTGGGTTCATAATTTTTCATAATGTGTTGGTATATTATACATAAAAACATAATCAATACTGACCTCGGTTGAATCATCTGGTTTTGGTATGGAATTATTCCGAAAACGATCAAAATTGCTAAGGCTGCTGCTCCGCTATAAAACAGGAAAGGAAGGAGAAAGACATTGAGGATTCGTGACTTTTGCTGATAAAATATATTAGGGAGAAATATATTAGATTATGGTTCAACAGGCATCAGTCTTGCAAATGTGGGATTAAAAAAGTTCTCTGGAATAGCTAGAGGCACTGAAGGTTTAACTATCAGTAACATTGCATTATTTACAGTAGATAAAATATCTTCATGTGTTTTCTGTTATGGTGTTAAATACCCTGGCAGAAATCTATTAAATGTTTATTTTATAGCGTTCTTATTGCTCTTAGGAATGGCATCTATTACCAACTCACCAACCAACTAACAATCAACAACAAAACAAACAAACAACAGCATCTTAGTAGATCCGACATTATGCCTCATAAAGAGCTTATGTGTCAAAAAAGCAGAAATGAACACGAATGCATTTTTCACCACTAACTCTTGATAATTTGAAATTTTCTACTTCATGTCAGAAAGACAAGGCATAAACATAGACCTATTAAAGCAAAAACAACATTTAGGCACGCACAGTCCAAGGTTAGGAGAAAAACTGTATTTTTCCACGTTTAACATGGAATTCCGGTGAGACATGTGGGTCAATTTCATCCACTGGTTTCCAGAAAAAGCTCAATATGCTAATAGAAGGCTTGTTCCCTGGGTTTCTTTATGTCCTACAAAGCTACATTTTTAGTCTTATGCAGCTCATTCTAGGCAGGTAATTAGAAACAATGCCTGGTATGCTAGAAAGCAAACGATTCTCCTAAACACATTTTCAAAAATCTTTAGAGTCATTAAGTCAAAAAAATGGCTATTTCCTCACAATCTATGTCACTTGCTACCTTGTTTGGGAAGGTGAGTATCTGATATTTTGTCTTTCGGTACCCATAATTCCCAAGAATACGTTCTCTCCGAAGACCTTGATCTCCTTTCAAGCTAATATCTTTAAAATGAGCTGGTGTGCCGAAAAATAACCTGGTCATTAGAAAGGTTAATAATGGGGGTCAGTGATCAATGAAACCTTGTCCTTTCAGAAGTCACAGCCCACTTTATTTCAAGTGAGCTTCCGAGGCTCTCCGTCCTCACCAGCACGTTTACCCTTGTCTCACCCACCAGCCACCTTTAAGTCCCCTTGTTTCCCTTTTAAATGAGCTGATAGAAAAAGATCCTGGCATGTGACAGGGGTTAGCTGGCTAGCCAGTGTGATAGGGAATGTCAGCCCACGGAAGATGGCTCTGTGTTAGACAGTCAACGCCTTGTGCTGACGAGCCACCCCTGCTGAACAAGCCCTTCCTCTTTGTGGCAAAAGGAGAGAAAGAAAAAGGCTGAGCCTGAGGACCACGCGGTTTACTAACCTGGAGTGACGTCCCAAAGCGCTAATTACTTCAACTCGCCTAGCAGGCCTTCCCCCCAGGCCAGCGCTGTCCAGAGGTCACAAAAGGGAAGTGCGTGTATTGTTATCCTGTGTACAAACTACCTGACATCTGTTATGCTCTTACATACGTGAAACATTCTGATGGCCTCATGGAGCCTCTGCCTAGGGCAATCTTGTAGCCTACATCTAGCCTTTGTGCTGCCACTTAAATATTAATGTGAGTTACAGCATGGTTCCCCCCCTGGATGATGGGTCGTGTTGCCCAGGAGGGCCCAGAATAGGCTCGCTTCAGCATTTCTCTCCATACTGCCTTCTGCCATTAAGGAATCGATAGTCACCACCTTTTAAAATTAATTCCCCCTCATTATGTCAATAAAGGGAAGCAGGTTTAGGAACAGCAGTTTAAGTCTTCAGGACAATTACTTAGGTTTTGCCAGTCATCTCATTATGCATCACTCAACAGCTTTAAGCCAGAGGAGTACAGTGTCAATCCATGCTAAGACACTCTGAAGAAGCAAACCTTCATATTTAAAATGACATTTTTAAAATTGCATTATTCGCTCGTCTGAAAGTTAGGGACTTTTCTGAGGTGGTTTCATGCTATAGGTTATGACTTATGATGAACAAGGACTCATATCTACTCTGAGGTATGGATAATGAATAAATTCATAATTTCTATGCCTGTTAAGTTTCTGAGGAAAATGTGAATCATGTGGAAGCAAGTTGACTTCATAGATCATAATTCTTTATAAATGAGAATGAATTTGAGCATGGATCATTTTGCCTTGCATAATAGTAACGGATTAGATTTGGCAAACAGTACCTTGTGACAGAAGCCCCCATCAAGATAGAGCTATTATAGAAAAAAATAGCTACCAAACAAAGAGTAGCTGAAATAAAACTGTTATTCGTATTTTGGAGAACTCTTTGTTTCTATTGATCTTAGATCATATTCAGTCTTTAACCAGACTCCATATAAAGATATACAGTATTTTGTTGTCCAATTAGATATGTTTGTAAAATGGCATAACACCTGTGGAGAGTAACTTGGCAAAACTAGAAGTATTACCTTTGCATTTGCCCTTTGACCCAGCAATTCCATTTCTACATATCTATACCAGAAATACACTTGGATATAAATTGACTGATGCATTCACATTAATTGCAAAGCTTTTATATGATCAAAAAGCTGTAAACTTTGATATTTGTCTAGAAGGAACTGAATTGGATAATAAGTGACCCAGCAATGGAAATGCATGTCACTGTAAAAAATTGAAATACCTCACTTTATATTGCTGGGATGATCTCCAGGATACAGTGTAAATGAAAATGGCCCAGTAGGTGGCCATTTTTCTAAGGGTGGAAATATATGCATGTGTTTTAATACAGGCAATGATGTATTTTCCTCCTTAGAGAAATGGGGCAAAATAAAGTGAAAGGGACAGAAGAGAAAATAGGTTCATCTGACTACATCTTGTTTTGTATGTTTGCCTATAAAACCATGTAACTGTTTCATATATTGTGTTTTACATATTTATAACAAAATTAAATAAAAATAAAAACAATCCCTAAAGATGGCAGATAAAAATGAAACAAATGAACCCAATTCCATATTGAAGCAGTGGCTTACAAAGAGGAATTATTTGAAGGGGTTTTTAAAAAGTAGTAACTTGACTATCCAAAGGACAAAAATAATGTGTCATTAATAATATTGGTATATATAAATGCATATATTGAGGGACAATGAAAATAAGTAATGGTGTCAATGACATCTGGAGTCAACATTCTCTGTCAGAATTCTTAACACTCTCATGTTGTCATACCATAAAGCAAGTAAGCTTTCAAAGACTACTGGGGCCATATTGAAAATACACTCACAGGAGTAGATTGAATACAAACATGGGCTAATTTTATTATCAATAAGAATGATAAGTGAACTATATTAAAACATCTAACATATCAAAATTCATGAGTGCCTAATGATGCTAAAAAAGAAAATTTAGTAGTTACCTTTGGAATGTCACAGTTAAATGATTAGAACAGGCAAGTAAAGGGAAAGGCTTAAAGGCTTAAATAGTTAATGTATTCTTCTTGTATGAAATGTATCTTAGGGTAACTACATACTTAATGAGGAAAAATCTCTCTCTCTCTCTCTCTCTACACACACACACACACACACACACACACACACACATATGTTTGTGTGTTTTTTTCTAGCAAATCATTTAAGAAAGACAAAATTACAGATTACCATTTTTGTAAACCCCTAATGCAATAATGGATCTAGGGAATGATTAATAATGACCACTAAAGTCACAAAAAGAGAGAACCAGAATATACATATAATGGAAGCATCTAACACCACCAATGAAATATTATATTTAAAAGTTCATCTCAGCAAACTTCTGTATCTTACTACCAGATTAAATGAGACAGAGAGAGGAGCACGTTAAATGACACTAAGAAGATGCCATCCATCATAAAAACCCAGACAATGAGAAAATCTAAAGACAATAACCTAATTTCTTAAACAAATCAACAGGAAGAAAAAATTAAAGAGTATAGGGCAAGTATGACTGAAAATCTTTCAGAGTTGCAGCAACCAAATACAATCTGTTAGTCTTGCTTAGCTATAGGTCAAATCAACCACTGCAATAAAAACATCCAGAGGTCAATGGAGGAAAATTGTTAAATAACTACCTATTTGATGAAATTAAAGAAGTAGTGTTTTTGTTGTTGTTGTTTATAATTTAAAATAATCTAATGAGAGGCAGCAAGTGTGGGGGTGTAAAAGAGGAAAAACATGACTGCCCATTATTTGATGATTAGCTGGGTGATGGATGTGTTGGGTAGATTGTATTTCTCTCTACTTTTACATATGCTGGACATTTTCCATAGCACCATGTGAGGTTAGAAGACAATAAATGTTCTCATGTGATAGCTAGATAATAATCCACAAAGAGTTATTAATAATAATGGGTGGGGACTGAGGGATATATGGGAAAAAATCTATCCTTTCCTCTCAGTTTCGCTATCAACCTAAAACTGCCCTAAGAAAAAAGAAGTCTTTTAAAAAAAGATTTCATTCAGGTGGCTGCTCCAATAAGAAATAAGCACATAAATAAAAAAGAGTTGATGGGAGCATAAGTTTGTAAAGAACAAATCCAGTATTAGTGTTGCTTAGGTCATGCTTGATAAGGAGAAAATAAAGTGTTGCTTTCTAAATTTGAGTACAACTAACTATCTGATATAAATGTGTGTTACTGGGTTGCCTTTTGAAAGACTATCAGAGACTACATTGTGAAGATTAACTTCTAGTACAGAATCTACTTGGCTTCCATAAAAATAAGGCTGAACAAGTATGATTTTGGGTATTTGAACACATCTGTTTGTGTATGGGTGTGTGTCCCTACACAATGCAATGCATAATTTAAAGAACTTAAGAGGATTCCTTTTGTGAGTCAAACTTTTTTCTCTAGTTTGTAGAAGTAATTCTAATTATTACAGAATGTCATTTCATGATATAAAGCTGGCTGGGTTCTTAGAAATCATCTAGTCCTTCTCAATGAGAAAACTGTTATAGGAACCAGAATTCACACACACAAAAAAACTTCCTAAAAGATTCTCCATCCTGATGTACTTCTCCACGATGCCATTCCATTACAAAGTTCTGATCCTTTCTTTTATTTTCAGAGAAACATGCTACCTGAGCAGGATAGAAACTGTGGAAAGTTAGCTTGATGGAAAGAAGGAACTGAATAGGCTTCTTAGAACCAGGGCCAGATTAAATTTATCACTGTGAAAAATCTGGAAGTCTCTTTTTAGAAATGTAAATCAATTTTCTTGACCAAAACCAAAAAAACTTGACCCTTACTTTCATTTCTTAACAACCGACCAACTTTGAGGGTCTTCAAGTAAAATCTTACCTTCAGCATGATTTAATATTTGGGTAAGGCACTGGTGGAAAAGTTTCAATCTACTTCAAAGAAAAAATTTGCATAGGTGAGTCAGACATCCGCAGTATTTTGCAATATACTGGCCGGTTAAGAATTGCACAAACTCTGCCAATTCGTTCTCACATCATCTCCGTGTTGCACATAGAATGTTGGTTAGTAATAGGTTCTAGATTAGAAGATTGGGATATTGTTTCAGCATGTGTTTGTTATAAATATTCTGTAACAACACGCTAAGTTTCAATAAGCCTGTGAGCCTTTATCCAAAGACATTAGAGGATTGAATTGTTCTAACTCAGCTGTTGAGATGTTTGAAAGAGTTGAAACAAATTTAACTCAAAACAATCTGTTAGGATTGCCTCTGTGTTAACTAACTACACTGTCATGGGGTGCCAACAAGAGAGGATTGAAGGGGGACGGACGTCAGGGGGACTGAAGGCTAAAGGCAACCAGAGCTGGGAAACATGGCCTTCAACCCTGGGTAGAGAGAACCCAATGCTCAAACATATATCAAATGCTCTGAATATTTTTAATGTACATCTGTGCTCTGAGAACCAAAGTTGGTCTGCTTGATCTGTCTGGTTTAGTGTCTTCTATCAACTGCAGAATATGTAGTGGAAACACAGATTCTGATGTTGCCATAATACTGTAAAATTGTGTCAAAATTTCCATGCTAAAGCCTTACTTTCAGACGTTGGTGGGCCACTAGAGATGTTTTCTGCAAATTGAAACTGCCTCAAAGAAAAGAAACTAGAACTAAAAAACAAAACAAAAAAACAATGCAGAATGATCCATAACCTGTAAAAGTGGTTATTCATATCAGCCCATTTAATGTAACAAATGCAAGTTTTATAAGTAAAAGACTCAAATATTTAAAATTCTCAATTGTCCCTCTGCATGATTTATTACTGTATCTTATGACTTACGTTGCATCCATAGACTATAACTGATGTTGTACTTTTAGGAACTGAATAGAAATGAAAAATTCTCTTTTATTTGAAAGAAGTTCTTAAAATAAGTACAAGATACCTTCGTTTATTCAGGTAAAAAGCATAATATGACAAAAGTTCAGTCACTTGAGATCATCAATTCTTTTAAAAAATCCTATAGAATATATGGGAATGAAAAGCTTTTAAAAATGTAAACAGGATTAGGCAACGATCTTCCTTGGAAGAATTTTCATTCCCTTTGTGCCATCAACCAAATAACTTTAATCGATCAGAGCTAAACAGAGTCTTATTCAAATGAATAGTACACAAATAGAAAAGCAATTCCTAACAGCAGATTAATTTTATACACAAAAATACGAAGTTAATAATGTGTTATAGATGTCAACTTGGAAATCTATATTCGCCCATTTGCGAATACTAATTTGTCCTCACTACTTAGTGTATGAGAGGCATTTCGTGTTCCGATGTCCATACCGATGCAATTTATAGTCAGTCTAAAGAAAGGCCCATTAAAACCATCACAGATTTTGGAAGTGAAATTAATTGAAATCAATACAATTTGAATTTGCTTAACCATCTTCAAAAATGATACATTCTAAGAGGTTGTGTAGTTATTGACCAAGAAAATCTTGAGAAATCACCAAGTCCAAAGATGGTCACTGCTAACAAAATAATAAAGTAACAAAAAGGTGATGAACCACACACTGTATATTAAAAGCAGCACTGGGTTACAAAAATGTGTCTAAATATAATTATTATCTGAACTCTTCAAAGGAGAGAAAGAAAGATGGTCTCTAGGGAACATCAGGTTGGGCCCTAAACAAGTGTGTGTTTGGTACAAGAGTACTTTGCTAGAATTTTCCTTTGTTGGGGTGGTCTGTCTCCCGAAACCCAAATTGGCAAAAAGGTTTCAGTCCTTGCAGTAGCAGGGACAGCTCGTTCAGACCTTCATGGAGAGCTGTGTTCAGAAGGGTTCTGAAGCCACTTTCAGGCCGAAGAGGCAAAGAGTTCATGATGAATTGAACCACGTCCAGCATGGTTCTAGAAGGTAGTGTGCGTCTTAGGAAAGATAGTGGGAAAGGGGACGAGCAATGTGTTTCATGCATCTGCCATCTCTACTGCTAAGATAAGTTACTTCCCTGAGCAAGTTCCCATTACTAACTCTGTTCTCTAGGTACCTCGATAGAGAGATTCTGGCACCAAACATGAATGATTTCACATTTCCAGTTATAAGAAATATCTATTATCTTCCCATAAATTTAGAAATTAACTCTTCATTGTGTGCACATTAGATTTTATTCTACTTATAACCAAATGTCAAATAGTTTTTAGCTGTGCTCACAATATTATCACGCATGTTAATCCTATGACTGAACTTCAAAAACAAATAAATAATTCCGCACAAATAATTCTCTTGTCTAGGATATGGCTGACAAAAGAAGATAATATTGAACATCATGGCAAAAGAAGGCAACAGGTATTTAGAAGAATAACTTCGAAGAACTAATCACAACAAGTCTTACTACACTGACCACGATGTTAAGTATCAAATATTCTGGTTTTCTTAATAAAGGCCTGATTCTACTACTTGTTCTCCCTAATAATGAAATTATATCATATGTAATATGTCATTAATGTAAAAGAAAACTACTGAAAATATAAAAGATAATGCTGACAATTTTATCATCTAGAGGATTTTTAAAAAGCAAGAGGAACTTACTATCAACTAAATTAAACTGAACATTTTCTTTCAGGAACTTAGACTTTGGTCTTTTTTTCTTTTTTGTAATGAAAGAGAGAAAACATCTTGAGGGTTTTTCATTAGCTCACCCATTTTGGAAGAATGCGCACTACTTTTAAGTTTAAGATATCTTTTAAGATAGTTAATAGTTGGATGTGTGAACTCAAACTTTAGGTTCCTCAAAAATCTTCTCACTAAGTTTACCAAAAATGTTCATAGCACTAAATCCAGCTACAGGCTCAAAATTCAAATAAAATCATCACAAAGAGGCAAACGTTCCAAGTACCCACTGCTTTGAAATCATAAATAAAGGAGTAAAAATTAGCTATCAAAACCAGAATCCATTTAATAAACTTTCCCATCAAATTCTCTAGAACAACAACAAAATCTCCCTGTTCATTAACCTCCATCAGTCTTAAATGTCCTTCACACTTACTCGGTCTCTGGGGACACAATAACCCTTCTAAAGGTCTCCCTAGGGTATTTCAGTTGTGCCATAATCTCCTTGAACAAAAGTAATGACAAACAATAAGCTAATTCTCAAAAAGGTGGGTTTTTTAAAGTCATTTTTACTACTTTTAAATGAGTATGTTTGATGCATGATTTTGGTGTCCCTGATTCATGGTCACCTCCAGCTCAGCTTCTGGGGTGGTAACGTTTCCGTGAGCCTCCTTGCAGCAGAGCTCGGCCATTAATCCAGTGGCATATGTCAGCTCAGCAGAGCAAGGTCACTCTTCTGCTTCAAGGGGAACCTTTTTAGAAGTAATAAAACTGACAGAAAGTTCTTTTTTGCATGCTTTATGCCACCTGAGGTTGAGTGCTGCAGTTAATATCATAAAGCTTATAAACATCCCATCTCAGGCGGTACCGGCTGCCACTACACTTAGGAATTCAAACATTTTTTTCTTAGTAAGAACAGACATGTTTATGTGGGACAAATATACGGTAGGTAAACCCAAGTAGGAAGAGAATAGGTGGGAAAAACTGTAGTAAGTCCATGCTAGGGTATTTGGAAGAGTCGTTCGGGTTCTTTAACTTTCTCATGGTCTATTACATTTATTTTTCCTTTCAGTAAATTTGCATTTAGCTATATGACTATTTCTGTCCATTGAGGAGTTAATAGTGATGTTGAAATGTAATAGTATTGGTAGACATGAACTCAGTTTATCGTAATTCCTAAACCAATATAACATGCGATGACGGTAGAACTTTCACCTTTGAAGGAATTTTGTTTTTAAAATTACAAATACGTTTCAATGGTAATTGCTGCTTTAAAATTGATAAATAATTATAGTAAGGTATTCATATCTTAAAGTAATTTGAAACTTTAGATAGCCTAATTTAGAAAAGATGGCGGTGGCTGTATAACTAACAATATAATATTCATAAGCATTATAAAATTTATATATTGACTTGTTTACTTATTATATTTACTTAAAAAAATAGAAGTTGCATAGCTATTACCATGTGAAATACTCAGAAAAAAAATTTAACCGTATATCCAGACAGTTATATCCCTATAAATTGTAAAATAGAGCTTCATACAAGGTAAACCTGCCTTGGTAACTTATTCCAGGACCTTAAAATAATAAAGTTATGAAAAACATAGCAAAGAAAGTTCATTACATACTTGCCTTCCTTGCATGTGCACACAGAACAAGGTGGGGCCAATTGGCGACCCAAGGCAGTCCTAGAAAACCAGTTCCTTGGCTAGGTCTCCACGTCCAATATAGGAACTTTATTAAACTAAATTAATAAAATACCAAAAATGGCAAAACCAAGTATTGAGTAGGTATGAGAAATTTAGCTGCCAAGCAGAATGTATATTCTTGATGATTGACCAAAGAATTGTCACCCCTAGAAGACATACTACAAGGGACACAGAGTCATCATTGGGATTTTGCTTGTTTAATATAATAGAGTCACATAAGGTGAATTAGGTAATATTAAGGACTACAGACACGAAGTTTCCATAGTCTGAAGAACAAATCTCACCTAAGTAAGCAAGTCTGAGCCAAAAGGAATATTTGCATTACAATTTTTGATTGTTATTTGTTTCATTTCATTCTGATTCTAAGACTGGTCCGTTTGTTTTATGTGGGCATTGCCCAGATCTTTGTCAACCACCACTTTTAAACATGTTTTGAAGTAGATGGCTTCTTTAGATGACTAATATTCCCCATTAGTCATTCCACACTTATCGCACATTAATTGAGAAATCACGACTATGTATCATACGACAAATGTTTTTGAGGGTAACCAAAATGTAAGAGAAAGAACACGGAGTCTGACAGTCAGACCCGGTTCAGTTCTCCTGGTTTTCTAACCAGAATTGCTGGGGTACAAATATGAATAAGATCCACCCCCCGTTCTTGATGCTGACGGACATACTGGCCTAAACAATGATAAGAGAAACAATGGAGGTGTGGAACAAGCACGATGAAAGTCAAAAGGGGGGAGAGACTCTTCATCAAACATGTAATACGTGCTGGGAAACTTACTTCATCCTCACATCAGTCCCATGTGACGTGTGCTAACAAACCCCCTTCATCAGATAAGCACATCGAAACTCGAGAGAGGTTTAATAAAATGTTCGACATCCCGTGGTTAGGACACAGCCTCAGAGGACCTCAACCCACGTTCTATAAGACCTTAGCTCACATCCCTACCACTCTGTCACGAGGCCGGCTCATGCACTGTCTCGGGCTCACTGGTGGAGGCTTTCCTGAGGGCATAAGAGTTGAGCCAGGTATTAAAAGATAGATAGGAGCTCATTCGTTGGAAAAATAAAATGAGCCAAGACACACTAGGCTAAGGGAAGCACAGACAGAGCTGCTAAGAAATGAGATTTGGATGCACCAGGCCTTCTCCTGGGAGGAGGGGCAGCCCCGTGAAAAGGCAGCAGGTGGTGGACAGCTGCAGGCCTGGAGCAGATCCTTCCCATATGGCCCTGCTGGTTCCTTGACCTTGGACTTCCAACATCCTTGATCTTGGACTTTCAACCTCCAGAACTGTGAGAAAACAAATTTCTGTTCTTTAAGGTGCTCAGCTTGTGGTATTTTGTTATGGAAGCCCTAGAAATCTCATACAGACTAGGTGAAGAGTTCCTGAGCTCTTCGTCTGAGGGGAGAAAGGTGACAGAACCAGCTATCTTGACAAATGGCCCTCTCCATGAAAGATTCCCTTCATCTCCCATCAGAGACAGCTTAATGTCCTCTTCTGTTCTTAATGAAAGACGTTTCTGTTCTTTGTTAAGAGGCTAATTACTAATGTTTTGTTTCTGAAAGTTCACCTAAATCCTTACCACTAGGAAGGAAGAGGCATGGATTCTTTTGGTAATTGCTAAATTTGGAAACAGATTATGTAGAGTATGGATTTAATTCTATTATCTTAAACACACACACGCACAAGCACGCACGCACACGCACGCACGCACACGCAGGCACACACAGACACACACGTGCACACAATCTGAAGGGATACTGAAGCCATTTATCTCTAAAGCAAGGCAAGAACAGATTAAAGAGTAGCATCTCATTCAATTGATTTTTAACACATCCAGTGCATTGTTGGTAATCAAAATAGTTTATGCTCTTCCTATATGATATAAATACCACATTTCCAAAGGAAAATCTACACTTTCATCATTTCTATTAGTCATTTGTCTCCAGAACTTTCTGTGTATTGTCTGGGCACTTTGCTTTTTTCAAGTATAAAACAATCAGTTTGGCCCCAAACCTTTTGCAACACCCCCCCAATGGGCCTCATCTCCCTGCTTCCTCCCTCACTCCCTTCTGTGTATTTGACACCAAAGACGAAATAATCCCACTAGAGTGTCAGCCAGAGTCTTTCCTTCACTCTGCAAAATCTGTCAACACCAGCCCAAATCCTGCTAATGACCTAGGGGGTCCCTCTGGAAACGGCTCCTGGGGACTGCCCTTCCCCTCATGTACTCTGTGCTTTGTCGTTTCTCCAACACACTGGGGACAGTCCCACCTCAAGGCTTTGGATCCACCCTGCCCTCTGTCTGGAATTCCCACGTCCATCTCACGGCCGCTCCTCCATGGACTTCAGGTCCTTTGTCAAATGTCCCATTCTCGCCCAGTGTCTCCCTTGCATGTCATGTCCCTCCTCCTCTTCTCAGCATCTATCACCACCTGGCATGCTATATCCAGGGTATACAGTTGAATCAGTGAGATTCATCAGTGTTCAACAAAAGGAAATGTCATAAACGATGTAATAAAATGCAAGTAAACTCCACTGTCTATCTAATCTTGCGCCACCCTGTATTTAGCGTATTTACCTTGCTCATTGTCATCCCCAGTAAATGGAAACCCTATCAGGACAAGGATCTTTGTTTCAGACGCCACTGGATCCCCAACATACAGTCTATCTTGTCCACAGTAAGCACTCAATAGGTATTTGTTACTTTGAAGAATGAATGGATGGATAGATGGATGAATTAACTTCGAAATCTTTTGAAAAGATAAGTAGAAAAAAATGGCTGCAAATTGGGAAATTTTAGAAGTTCTTGATGCTATGAGGTAAATCAGAATGTATTTGAAGATGGAGCCCAATGATCAGTATATTTTAAAGCTCTTCTGTGATTTCACAGGTGCAACCTAGGTTGAGAACCATCAACAGGAACATTATTTCCAAACTTTAAAGTACTCAGAGAACTCGTGGGTATCTTGTTACAATTTATATTTTGATTTAAGGGGCTTGGGGAAGGTCAGAAAATCTGTATTTCTGACAAACTCTTGAGATGCTGATGCTGCCAGTCTGTAGAACCACACGGAGGAGCCAGTGCCCATCGCCAAAGGCAACTTAACTGCGATGGCCCTGTGACTATGCTCATCATGGTCCAGACTTTGTTTTCTCCTGCCTGGTCTTACTCGGCTTTAGGTCTGCATCATAATTCCCTTTCAATATTCCTTGGAAAACAAATAGGACATAAATACTAATTACATGAAGAGAAGCTCTGCAGAGAGATTGTTTGGGCTGTAGAGGAGGTTAATAACCAAAAGTAAAAGACACATTTATGTACGCCCACCATTTTTAAAATAGGAGAAATGAATTTAAAAATTTTACCTACATTGTTTATCACCCGTCTCATTTGAGATCACTCTATTTGAAAAGCCAAAACATTCAACTGAATTTGTATCCACTGAAGTCTGAAAAGTAGACTACGGATGAAGAATCTAGAAGCAGAAGTGGGGTGGAAACCCACAGGTTTAAAAGTTAAACTGTACCACATAATTCCAAATCTTTTTTTTTTTTTACCAGCTATGATACTTTGGCAAAATATTTCACATTACCAGGACCATGCTCCTTCCTGTAAATTGGGGGAGGGGGGAATAATTTCATAAGCCCCTTGTGTAAAGGCCTGGCCTAAGGTAAGCACCGGTGTACTCATCTGTAAACACTTCTCTTTTCTTATACTTGGCTAGATAAGAGTTAAAATGTATCTTAACGGTCTTGATAGGAAACGCAGAGAAAAAATACCCGCCCTTTAATGCCACAGCTATGTGTCATCCTTGTCTAGGAGCATAAATTTGCACAGCGGGTAGTGCAGCGAAAACAGCTCATAATCAACTCATCACCCCTCATCATCGCCAGGATCAAACGCAAACGCGAGAGAATGCCACTTTAGTCACTGCTGGTGAAAATTAGCCTCCGTGACACTAATGGTGTGTCTCATTTGCTATGCACTTCAGATTTTAAAAAAACAGTTAAAAAAAAAAGAGAGAAAAGCTATTTCCAGAACTGTCATTATTTCAATGTTTCCCTTTTAAAATAACAGTGGTATTTGAATCTCTTTCATGCAAAGAAAAGCCTCAGTTCAGATTTATAAACACAGAATCATTCATTGCAGCCAAATAAATGTCCGTTTTCTGAGTTGCAGAGTTTCCTTTGCAGGGTCTATTCCTTTTCCATTTTCTAAGTTTCTACCATAGTCCCTGACCTGGAACAAAAGGTCTGCTGTTATGTAACGACAGGCCTCCCTGGGGATTCTTGCACAGCATCTACTGTGTTCTTCCTAGACTCAAACTTCAATGTGATTTAGTTATATTTACACGCATCCACACAAGCTCTCTTAGGTACACACTAGCAGACTGGCTCCCTAGAATAATGAAAGTACATAACACTAGCGAGCGCTCGTCTTTGAATCAGGCTGCAACAGAGTCCTCAAGGAACTTCACTGAGTTTACAAATCATTAAGAGCCTCCTACACGGAAGGGGTTATGCTAGGTGTAGCAAGGCGGTACGTGTTACACTTACCTCAGTATTAGCTCATGATTTTTCTTTGGCAGTTTGAACATTTGAATATTAAGCAAATTGTTATTGTTGTTGTACAGTTAAGTATTGAAGCTTGAGTGGTCAGCAGGATGGATTTTGTAGATGGAAGCGTTGCATTTAATCAGAGATAGGAATGGAAGATTTCTAAATTCCTTTGCAACTTCCAGTGGCTCTTAAAGGTATTTCCTACCTGGTTGCCTTCAAATGTAGCTGGTAATTAAGAAGGAAAGCGAAATAATATCTAAAGTCCCCATGCTTGTTATGGCAGCATAATAATTAAGGGCAGGGGTACTGGAAATGGACCTATGTATTTCATGACAGTTTAATTTACCTCCTCTACGACTTGTCTTCTATAAGGTGAAATAAGAGTGATTCCCTCGCAGAGCGGTTACATATATTAAATCAATTAGTGAACAAAAGCTCTGAACACAGCAACTCGTATGGAACAAATCCACAATAAATATAGAAAACTAAAAACATTTTAGTTGGAAAAACAGTCAAGGAAAATTATGTCCTATAATGTAAACATTTATAAAGTGTAAAGAGATCACATCTTATCAAATACGAATCCTGGATATGCTTAATTTTTTTCTTAGTTTTTACCTCATTTATTCAATTGGTTGGGGTGACATTGGTTAGCAAAATTTATGGGTTTTAATTGTACATCATTTATGTGCAGCATTGTATGCTTAATTTTTAAAAAAATCATCAGTAGTGGGTACTAGTGATAAGGTAAAAACAAAATTCAAAAAGAAAGTACAGTACCTTGCATGCATGTTAAGCAAGGCTGTTTTTGATTGCATGTGGAATACTTAATCACTGTTTGTCATATTTCTTTTTTAATCTGGAATGTACCAATACATAATAGAGACTTCCAGACACAAAGTGAACTTTGTGGAAGTTACCAGCATACAGTGGGGGTTTCTGCTGTAATATACTGCTATATGGTTTTTCCAGTTTCCCTTATGGAATATGTCTGGTTTCTCCCTCTTAATTGACACTATGAAAATCTTACAATAACCACAAATACTATTGGCCCTATTTATGAGCTATTTGAAGAAAGAAACCTGTGTCAAAAGGGGAGCAATGGAAGAATAGAGTAAAAAGAGGACATATTTGTGACAAAATTACACACAGCAAAGAAATATTTTAACGTGTTTCAACCTTTTTTTCTTTTTTGATTCATGGACATGTTTATCAGTAAGCCTTGTGAATATGAATAAAATAATAAATTGTTTGGATAGAGGATTCATAAACTCTCTTGCTACATTTTATATCCATGTATGTTTGGAATTCTTCTCACAACTATAGCACCTATTTAAAAATACTAGAAACAAAAAGTCCTCCACTTATTTCCTTTTCAAATAAAGTTTTGTAACTTTTATTGGAGGTAACATTAGGTATAATACGCATTCACCATTTGAATTGGGTTCTAGGGTCACCTGAAATACAATCCACAGGAGTTAATATGAACTCGATAATGAAATAGTATTTCCATCATTTTTAAGGTTGTTTATTATCTACTTTAGCATTTACAAGAAAACACAAAGAAATCTCTCTCAGAAACTCTGAAATAGTACAGGAGTATACGTTTTTGAGTCAGGAGATGCGAACTCTTGTCTGGTGTGTAATTAATCTGTGCAGACAGCAATTCCCTATATTTCAGATTGATTTCTTGGTGGTTCTAGTCTATCTTTCTAGACGCAGGCCCTTTGCTCAATTCTGGTAGATGAAGGGATTTGCATTCTTCCTTCAACTACTCATTTATTTGTAAGGATCATTGTGACATCCATCTCTGACACCTCTTAGGAATTCTGCTTTTTCCCCATAAAATATACAAAGAAAAAGACTACTAAATAGTAAAATAAAAGTATCTAAGCCATAATCATCATAATTGGCAAAATGTAGTTTTCATATTGAATGGAAATGACTTAATTGGTCTGGAATGTATGAAAAACACACTTGTGCATATACATCCACATACTTTTAAAAATTCATATAGAATGAATAAAGAAAATGTGGCATGTCTATAGAATAATGGAATATTACTCAGCCACAAAAATGAAATCTTAGCATTTGCGACATGGATGGACCTACAGGGTATTATGCTAAGTTCTACTAAGTCAGACAGAGAAAAACAAGTACCATATGATTGCCCTGCTATGCAGAATCTAAAGGACAAAATAAACAAAGAGGATACAAACAGACTCATAGATATGGAGAACAAACTGATGGTTGTCAGGTGAGGTAGGAGTCGGGGGGCTGGGTGACAAAAGGTGAACAGATTAAGAAGTACAAATTGGTAGTTATAAAATAGTCATGGGGATGTAAAGTACAGCACAGGGAATACAGTCAATAATTTTGTAATAACTATGTACGGTGCCAGATGGGTACTAGACTTATCAGAGGGTCACTTCGTAAATTATACAAATGTCTAACCACTATGCTATACACTTGAAACCAATATAATAATGTATGTCATCTGTGATGAGAAAATAAATTAATTTAAAAAATTAGATAGACTAAAACCATCCATTTAAAGAAAATGAGGATTCATTCACAATAAAAGTTAATGTGTTTTCAGTGTGACAATTTTATTCTCAGTTGTATATTTTATCAAATATATTTTTACTTTTTGAATAAGGAAGTCAATAAGATGAACAATACTTGATTTTTCTAAGAAAATTCCTGCAGTTAAGGCAAATGATGGTAATAGACTGACGTGTCATTTTGAAAATAGTTTAATGACATAGTAACTCACTACATAATGCAATTCTTATATTCTAACTTCGGATTTTAAATACTTGGAGGAAAGCTATCACTTCATGTTAATTTAAGCGATCTTCCTAAATCTACTATTGTACGCTCAATATTGGTTGCATTTAATCAAGTGCATTTTATGTAAAATTAATCTTAAATAGAAAAGTGATACTTTCAGAAACATTTTTCTACTGTTTGGGAAATGTTATCTTGAATTTTTATTCTATTATGGAAAAAGTCAGAAATTGTGATATGTTATCCAGCTGTATTTTTAGCTAGAAAGGCTTGTCTACCCTTTATCAGATCTTTGTGTGAGAAAGAATATTAAAAATCATTTATCCGTAGTTTTCAAAGGTTGAAAATCATTGTTTTTAGTTTCTTTCAGAGCAGTTGTCTGTGACTTGCAAAGACTTTTAAAATACTGACCATCGTTCAATGCCACATCAATTCAAAAGTTCACAATCAATTCTCAACTCCTTTGTCTCAGAATGGTTGCTAACTAGTTAAGGACCCATAAGAGATATTAAATCAGTCCTTTAAAAAGACACTTGAATCAGCTATTGTTTATTCACAAGCAGATTAGAAATATTATTTACCTAAGAAACTTAAGAAACGTACAAGCATGAGAAAATTTTCTTTGCCAGTATTTCATAAAGTAGTAACTAATTTAAACTTCTACAATAGATTCTAAACTCTGTCTTCAGTGCCTTATTTTTATAAGTAGCAATTATTGTCAAGACTAAAAAATAGTATAACATTCCAAATAGAGCCAATTTGACAAATCTATCAATTTAGGAGATTTTGATCCTTTCCCAAACACAACCCAATCCTCTGTTTAGTAATGGTCTTAGTTCAAGAGACAGAATGGAAAAATACTATGTTCAACACACTGTGATATTTTAATGGAAAAAATGAAAAAAATCCAACATTTAACCAAAATATCTATTTCACAGCCTTCTTATAATTAAATGTATTGTGAGGAACTGAGCACTTAAGAGATAAAATGCATTCACTAGATTATTAAATAGATACTGACAACTTTATAATTATTAAAAATGTGCAAGAAGATTTTTCTCCACCTCTTTCTCAACCTTTCAAACACAGAGCACCAAATAGATTTCCCACAGTTGATAAACTGAGCTTAAAGTTCAGGTACAGATGTAAATGATCAAATATGCCCCATAAAATAAAACTACAAGGACAATAATCATGAGGTGTTCTTGGCCATCTTTTTCCATATTTGCCGTGAGGCATTCAACCCTATGGTTGAATTTCTTTATGGCTGACAGATGTGAACAAAGTGTTTGTGTCTTCTATGAAATGGTTTAGTTTTGTTTGGTTATATATGAAATTGCCTTACCTTTGGTTTTTGATGTTTCTCCTTCTCTGAAACATTGGATGGTTTTCTTTTCAGCATTGTGAATTCAGACAAGTCCAAGTGCGTACAGTTTCTGTTCTCGCAGACAGAACCGAGGACAGCCAGCAGTGAGCTGTCTATGAGGTACAGCAGCAGATAAGTTTGAGCCCTGGGACCTGCCACTTCCTTCTTTGGTCAGGATGTGACTTCACGTCGACATGGGTAAAGTTCTTTGGCTTTTTTTTTTTTTTTCGAAGTAATTCTTGGGTAACTCTTTCAGGGCCTGCTATGTTCTTTGAGGTAAGTTTGTAGGTTTCACACGTAGACATGGCTGCAGTTACCGTAAGAGCCGTAAAGATTTCAAAATAAAACTCATTTTTTTCAGTTTATATAAAAATAGATAGCCATGACACATTCTATGGGGAAGAAAACATCTGCACCTACTTGATAGATTTGTCAAATTGGCTCTATTTGCCTTGACAATAATTGAGACTAAAAATCATAAGACATAGGTAACAAAGTTTAGAATTGACTGTAGAAGTCTAAGTTATTAATTTATGAAATAGTGGTGGACAGAATTTCTCTAATACTGGTACATTTCTTAAGTTTCTTAGGTCAATACGTTTTTAATCAGTTCGTGAAAAGAAAACCACCCCATGTTTCATTAGTATTAAAAAAATAAAGAGAATTCTCAGAGTGGCCAATACTACATTTTTAGGTAAACTTTGTTAGAAAACAAAATAAACTAGACTGTATATAATACTAATCCTATTTAAAGCATGCATGCATATATTTAAAAAGTAGAGTATGAATACAATTTATGTAAATATAAATGGGAATGTAAGTCCAGAAGTAAATGATTATGTGTATTGTTACTTTCTTCACATAACACTATGTTGTAAAGCCTTGACTAATAAGGAAATCAATTAAACAGAGCCCACCATTAACCACATGTACAAACTACAATGCTATATACTGATAGTTACGGTTCCAGTGATGCTCCAGTGGGTCAATGGTACCTTCAAATCAAGCATACAGAGTCCCTACCTAATAGGCCTAGGACAGCTAATATGGTTTAGACTTCCCTCATCAAATTAAAGGGTTTAACATTTTTTATTATTAATATAATGTCAAACCCAAACACCCAGAAAGTAAAAACAAGAAGTTCAAGCCTTCTTGTTAATTAGAGATTTACCCAAGGGAGACTTGTGGAATGTGTGAAACTCCAGTTCTATTAAAACAAGCTTGTTAAGACATCAACCTAAATTTCTGCCTACAAAACCTCTGGGTTGAAAAGCAGTGGTTCTCTACTCTTAATGAACAGCTTCTCTAGGTAACAATCAACTAACTTTATTTCTCAGTCCTCCCTCTCATTTCTAAGCCCCTCCTCCCTGAGGCCCAGTTCTAGGGTTCAGATTTCACTAATTTGCTCAACAAATATCGAACTGAGTGTCTATGGTGTGCTGTCTGACAATATGTCAAGTCTTTCGACTAGTTAAAAAAATGGTTTTTGTTTTGTAATAGAATTGAAGAAATATACTTCCAAGATTATGGTTAATACACTTCTAGTAGATATTAAGAGCAGAATTATATTTTCCAAAATTACCAGGCTAGTATTTTCAAATTAATGACACAAAGGACAACACTGAAACACCTCAGGAATTTGAGGTTGGGTAATTCCCTAGAAACATGTCTTCTTTCAGACTTTCTATTTGGGTTTAGGTTAAGTTAGTGGCCTGAGGGATTTTTTTGTATCATCTTTAGAAATTGAAAGTCATGAAAAAACATGTTTCTTAACTGAAACATCCACACCCTCTGTGTTTCTATTACATTCTAATATTTCTTCATATGTGAATAGAAATTTAATTCAGTTGTGGAGTTCAATCAATAATATGGCATGATAATGTGCCTACTACATGAGAGGGTTTTGGTGAAGCTAAAAGGAAATACCAATAAAAAAATACCTATTATATGACTTATCATTTTAGTGAAGTTTTATGTCAGGAAGTGTGTGTGGATCTTAAAGAAGCACGTGATTTCAAGTAGTTATGTTTGGAGTGGTGTCTGCTATACATTGTTATTTCTACGATGATAACAGAACAAGAGCGGGGTAGAGAGTCAGTACTGAGCACACCTAACACCCTATCATGATTCAATCACTAAACCACATGTTACTTAAGACGTGTTCTAAAGCAGGGAAATTGCAAAAGAGCAAAGACTCAATGCATTGTTTTTACGTATTACGTTAATGATGTTATAACCCAGGCAGGGTGAAACAGTTTGGGACTTCGTGGCATATACATGAGTCATAGAAGGTGAGTCAAACCTGTAAGAAACTGAGAAGCCATCAAAATGGCGATGTGAGAGGCACTCCTGGAAACCTCCCCTGGAAGTTACGACAAATCGAACAACTTAAGTCAACATAGGATTCCCTACGCAACACACAATCACAGTTGAGAGACCCTCTCATTGCGAAACACCTGAAGGTCAAATGATGGTTAGTGGGGTATGTTTTATGAGAAAGTAAAGTGAGACATAAAAGAGTTGTTTCAGCAGTCCAACAAATATTTATTGGTATGTTTCTAAAGCATGAATTATCGAATTCAAATCACAGGTATCAGAAAAGTATAGATATGAGAAAATGCTGTCTGATGTCTTTGATTCTGACACTTTGATTGTTGACATCCATCTATATCTCTTTGCTTCCTGCCATCGAGTTAAATAATATAATTAGATAGTTATGTTTGGATTAATCCTAATCTATGTGTCAATGCAAGATACGTTCAGTGGTTGGACAGTTTTAAATCAAATTTTTAAAAATGGGACTAGGATCTCTACACTGCCTTAATATTTACACCTTTTCAACATGTGGACTTTGTCACAATAAATCGAATGTATGCACATATTTCTGAGGCAGCCACAACCAAAAGCTATTCTAGTAACTATAACCTACAATATTTGTGACTACACCTCAAATGCATTGTTGAAGGAAGAGAGAGACAATTTCCAAAAATTGAAAAACAAGGAAAATAAGATTGTTACCATGAAATCCAATTCTGAAATTAATGTTTAATGTAAGTCAGAATAATTATCTTATAGAAAACTAATAGATGTATTCCATTCATCTCTGCAGAGTTTAGTCACTTCCGATAAAGAAAAAAACAACAGGTGAATCACAAAAGCATCTTAACCTTGATAGTTCCTCTCTTCTTTCTAGCCCCTCAGAGCAAACTTCTCTCTACAGAATGGAGAAAGGAATTTTCTAGAAAGAAGTCCAATGAGAGTACTGTGTTCTTGCCTATTCATGGCTTGCTGAAAGTGGAGATCCTACACTATTATACAAATCTAACCTTACTCAGCATTTCTTGAAGCAAGTACACACTGAGCTCTGATGAAGTTCTATGTAGTTCTTTACTCAGTAATTCAGATAGTAATTTCAAAGCCATATTGCCATATATACATATGTGTTGTTCCTCTTCTATATATCTCGTTTACTCTTACTATATGGTAGATAAAATACCTCCTTGTTTAGATATGGGGGTTTATGGAGAAATGTTGGGATGGATGTTCCCCCAAGCCTACAGTGGTGGGGGGAAGAGATTTGGGGGATGGTGGCCATCTTGTGACTCTCTTGTACTTCCTAGCTCTCTGAAGTCATTTACCCATTCTCTGTCTCTGAAGTCTCTACTTACCCATCTTTTTCAGGAAGGGTCTCAGCCTATTGCCCAAATTCTAATTGAAAAGTCTTACAGTTTCTTTTCTGCTTTGTCCCAGTGAACCTGCTTTGGAAAGCAATAAGTTCAAGTTTTGAGAAGACTGGGAGAAGAGGACATTCTGACCCCACTAACAGGGTGTGTAAAGATGAGAACTACTGAGGGTCATTTTCCCCAGCAAAGCTTGAAATGAAGCATAGGGATTCATTTTCTTCCAAGAACCTGTATACATAAGAAATTAGTATTTCAACTGTTACCTTCTCCTTGTGATATGTAAGCCAGCTTGCCCAAGTTTCACTGCAGAGCTCTCAATAACTCACTAATAGGGTTAGGGGTGATGCCCAAACCCTTAGGAATGCTGGGGAAGGTCCTCATTCATTTTGCCTTAAGAAAACAAGAGGAATGGAAGCAAATTTTGGTAGTATCTTCTCAAGCTACTAGGTTCAAGAAAGAGTGACTTTCAGTGAATTTTCAACATCTTAATTCTCCTGACAAGAAAATCCATCATGTGGAGAGCATTCATCAAGCAATTTCAGTTGGGTTTCAGTAAAGAACAAAGATGTCTAGCTACTTCTTTTTGTTTTCATTTTAAGCTCTACGGGTAACCTTTTAACTGTGACTTGGCCTCTTAGGTAGCTCTGTCTTCAGAAGGAGAATGCATTGTTCACATGAACATCAAGTCCCTGAAGGCCTGCAATAGCTGTTTCTCACTGTAAATTAATAAACTGCCATGGTGGCTAATTAGTCTGTGTCCCAAACGAGGATTCACTCTTGGTGTGCTCACAACATTATGTTTCTGAGAGAGTACAATTGCTGGTCAGGCTGTAGATATCCTGGGAAGCCTCTTGGGAGAGAGCTTGGACCTGCAACATTATTTCTTATTTTAAATCTCTATGGAGATGATACAGCACATTATCTCATTATCTTAGTTGTAGAAGAAATAGAGAATTGAGATGAATAAAGAAGTTCAAGAGTCGAAGACGAGTGGTGAACCTAAGGAATCATACAGGAAGAAACTATGCAGAAAGACAAAAGAACTTCTTAGATCACATCTGTGCATGGCCAGTTGTTGGAAAAGAATATAAGAGAAGACTTAGTAAACAAAAGATGAGGGATACCAGGTCAACAGTGGCCAAAACAATTAAGTGAGGTGAAGAAAACCAAAATAAATGCAAATTACTCAGATTATTTCAATAAATTTATATACTAAGCAGTTGCCACAATAAGCAATGAAAACATTTCATCCATTTAAGATTTAAAGTTATAATAGTTGTAAAATAGTCTTATTCTCAACGTTAATAGTAATGACCGTTGTTTTTGAGCGCTTATTGTATGTATGCTCTGCACTGCGCTGGGGACATATTTCCCATGGAACTTTGACAAAATCCCCATGAGCCAGCACTAATGTTATAATGCTCAATGTACAGGTGAGGTTAGGTAAGGTGTCCAGGTTGCATGGCTGCAAAATGGTGGAGTCAGGATCCAATCCTCAGCCTTAGCTCATAAGTGTCACTCTATGTCATAGCCATGCTTTGGCATTCCCAAAGACCTGGCATAAAATGGGGGTGGGCACCAGAAATGGGAAGGGATGGGTGGAGGGTGGTGCTGAGCTACTAGCTGGAGAGAAGGTTTCAATCACTATGTGTGCATCAAAATTTGAAACCTGTAAGCGTGTAACCAATCTAGATCCCTTTTCTTTAATTAAGACTCAATGCCATGGGGACAAAGCTGCTAAGACTTCATTTCCCATCCCCAACCCAGATTACCTTTTTGTGATTTTAAGAGTCAAGAACCCCTCGGTGTTATTGTAAACAATCATTTTCCCTAACCACACCTATAAAAATCAGGGTAGGATCGCCGATTAGTGTCCACACTTTATGAAATTCCCTAGGTTCTGAAGTTCCTTTCTGATAGCTTTTTGATATTCGTTCTATGAATGAATATGATCTGTGAAATTACTCTTATGAACACATTCTACTTCCTCCTGGACCTGGAGCTGTAGCTAACTTCCCAATTGTTTCCAAAATTTGTTCATTATTCTCTTTACCTTTGACTATTAATTTTACCAGTGTTTGCTTGCCTCCGTGTCACATCCAAATCGTGGCCATAATTCTCATGTTGCTATAGTACTATTCCCTCTCCACGTCTACATACCATTTTAACTTTTGTAAAAATTAACACACTTGCTCTAAAAGATCAAAACACAAGCCCCCATCACATCCATTTTCCTCCTAGACTTCTTGTTTCAATTCTTTTTCTGATCCCTTCAGTGTTAAAACCATTTTTTTGTCATTGGTTAGATTCCTTCTTTTCTACATGAGAGGCCCGTACTTTCTTGATTCATTATTAGATACTATTTATTCCTTCCTTTTTTGTCCTTGAGCATTTTGTACTCTTTTCATTTCCCAACTCCCTTGTAATTGCTCAGTTATTAAACCATTAGTGATTATTATTTTGTACATACTGTTCATGGATAAGTCAAATTCTGCTTAGGGCTATACGTTTCCATTGTTGTACATTTTCGGAGTTCATAATTGCCTTCTTCTTTGTGGTTAGTTCCATATGTGTTGTTAATACATCCCAAATAGGAGAGCTGTCCAGAAAAAATCCAGCCATGTGTGCTTCTGTTTTTCATATTGCATGGCTGGATACTTTCTGGACAGCTCTTGTATTTGCCCCAACAAATCTATCAACTTCTTTGTTTTGAATATTTAAGTTTGGACATTGTACTTATAATATCCAGTATTCAAATATTTCAGACTTCTTTGTCCTTTGTTCCAGTGGGGCTTCATGTCCTCTCAGTACACGGTGCTGAGGCTGATGTGGGACTTCCCAATCTTCTCTTGGTCTGGATCCTCTCTGACTTGAGTCTCACATCATCTTCTTTGTACTCGCTCATGTGCAGACACACACCTCCTTAATGGAAACGTCCTGAGTTCTTGTAGATTCTTCACATTTAAATGCTATTTTTACTTGACATAGCATTCTAGCCTCATTTTCCCTCAGAATGTAGAGGGTGTCTCCGTTGTCTTCTATTTTCCAGAGCTGTTGTTGAGCGTCAAACGCCATTGTGATTCCTGGTTTATTGTCTATGTACATTCTCGCTCCCTCTCCCTCTCACTCTCTCTCTCTCTGTTTCATCCTTGATATGGGTTGTGTTTCTGTTTTTGTTTTTCATTCTCTGTATTGCTCGCTCAATGACTTTTTCAAACTGAAAACACACAACCTTTGCGTGTGTGCTTCTTTGAGGAATTCTTCACCTCTCTTTCTCTGTTCTCTCTTGCTGGAAATCTGATTCGTCCAGTGTTATACGTGGTGGGTCCATACTCTCATTCTATTATATTTCTGTTTTCCACCTTTTAAAAAACTTTTGGATTTTAGTTTTTCTAGGAAATGTCATTACTTTTTCTAATTATTCTAAAAATATTTTATTACTATCTTATATTCCAAGTTTTTCTGATTGTTGCCTTTTCATAACATTGTTTTTTTAAGAGAGCAGTAATAATTAATTAAATCAGTTGACATGCAACAATATGGATGAATCTTAGAAATAAAATATTAAGTGAAAAGAACAATTTCCAAAAGAATCACATATAGCATAATGCACTATATATATATATATATATATATACACACACACATATCTTCAAAAATCAAATAAAGGGGTGAGTGAGGAACGTATAATGATTTGGAGTCAGGGGGATGGGATGGGGGTTCAGCATAGATGAATACAGGTTATTTTTGAGGTTTTTAGCTTTAATTTCAGGGATGTATATTTTAATTAAAACCAACTAAAGAGAAGTGGGCCTTGAAGAACATTTTAATTCTTGAGCGAGCAGTAAAATGTCATGGGTAAGAGGGTGGTCTTTAAGCAAACCACCTGGGTTCAAACTCTGACTCTGCCATTCACTAGGCTATCCTTCCAAGTTTTTTAACCTTTCCATAAAATGACCACGAGGGTAGTGCCTACCTCAGGGAGTTGTTGCTACGCGCTGACCCATGTCCACGGTGGACTCCTTTCCTACAGGTTCCAAGATGGCCACTTGCTCCTGTCTCCCATCCTCCCAGACACGGGTTAGCACCCCTTGTCTCCTTTCAGCAAGTATTTTCGTCTCGATGGGTTTGCATCTTTTGGGTGTGTGTGTGGATAATATACTGTATTTAAGCGAAGTCTTATGTTGCCAACTCTATTTCCTCACATTTTTATCACCTCTGACTTTCCTCTTTCCCTCTGCCTTTTAAAATATTTTCATATGTTCTTCTTGGCATGTTTGCTGAACTCCTAATTATGTGGAATGTGTAACTAATGACATAAAACTATTCCTGTCACCACCATTCCCTTGTAGATTTTTAAGATTGTTATAGGACATGGCTGCGGGTGGGACACGGGGAAGAAGGCAGAACACCAACATGAAGGGTTTCCATGGATGATCATTGTCACATGTAAGTAACTGCGCCCTCTCCACGTTTTCAGATACTCCTCACAAGCACAGAAATACTGGGTCCTGTGAAATCAATGGCCTTTGTGTTCTTTACAGATCATAGAAAATAATAAAAACACGTTTTTATTTTAAAATCTTCCAGGTAATTTTTGAACTAAAAATGTAATTCAGTAACCCCTGAATCATACCTCATTAGGCTGAAAGGAAATTCTGTCCATAGTACAATACTGACAGAACAAATCAAATGACCTCCATACAGAAGTGTTTCCTTAATTAACTTTTATCTGAACACAGGGCACATTGCATGTACTATTAAAATCCCCTGCTTAATTCACACTTGTCTCCCCAGAAGTCGAAGAGGAAGGTTGCGTGTGCTGATCAACAGACCATGATTCCTGTCTTTGCCTACTGAAGACAATGTAATTAAGAAAAGATGCTGGAGAGATATATGTGGACTTCCTTTCCTCAGAAAAGCTATTCTTAAGCAAGAAGAACAAAATTATTTCTATTTCCTTCCTTCCTTCACTCGTCAGAGAAATTTATAGCAGGTTCAAGAGTGACCAGATTACTTTTCAGACCTTCCCAGGGAAACTACGCTGAAGCTGTAGGAGACAGTAATCGTATAACCTACTTATTTAAGCAATCAAAACCCCATCCATGATCTTCATCACCTCAACTCTGACTACCATATTGTTACAAAATGAAATACTTTAATTGCCTGTCGGTTGAAATACCTACAAAAGAAATGAATAGAATTAAATTGTAGTGGTTCTTTTAATGTAAAAATATTTATCACAGCAAAATAAAATTTTACACTGTCATATATGTACACATACAGCCCATATATGCGTGCATACATATATATGAGGATTGTCCAGAAGAAATCCAGCCATAAATGCCTCTATTTATCATATTCCACGGCTGGATACTGTCTGGACAGTTTTCATATGTGTGTATTTATTGGGAGGGAATCCTGTCTTTTCCTTTCAATACACAGGGTAATGGAAGAGCTTCTTAAGATAGCAGCTTAAGGCGTACCTCGCCCTCCCCAACCCACCAAGTACAGTGAGATTCCCACATAAAGTGTGAAGCCACAGTGAGACAGTTTCTCAAAAACCTGTCTGCCTTCTAACTTTAAAGCATTTGTATTCATCATTTCTCGGAAGGGAAATAATCAGGTGATCAGCTACAGGGTTTTACAAGTGCGCCACCTGCAACTCCATGCTATTTTCCTTTCTACTAAGAAAACTTTCCAGACCTTTGGTGGCTAAGCTTGTGAGAATGAAAGAAAAGTCAGTTTTTCTTCGTCAGTCACGTCTGAGTAGAATGGTGAGCCAAATAGCCAAGTTCCTATCTGTTTCCAGTCGCTCAGGAAAACTAACTGATTCACAGGAAACAAATAAATACTTGGAGGGAAACCAGATTCCTGGTTCTATCTTTGAGGGCATGGAATTCTGACCTCCCGAAGTGGCCCCTCCAGCAGTGGCACTTAACACATTCTGGTGATGGGTGCTCTCCTGAGCAGGCCTGGCCTGGGGTCTGCTTTTTCTCCTGCCACCCGCCCTGGTGGCCCTGTTGGTGTGATTAGAGCACATAAGAGCAGGACGCACGTAAGTCTGAGTTCAGTCGAGCTCTGGTATAACATGTAAACTTGGGTCCCGCGTGTTACCTCTCTGCGTTTCCATGTCCTCATTGGTCAAAGGGGAAAACATGACTTCCTCAAAAGACTGCTGTTGGGGTTTCAGTCAGACCACGTGTATAAAATATCCAATACGGAGACCTTAACACATGCTGGTTTCATCCGTTCACCTTCCTGGTCACATGCTCAACCTGTATGCGCACCACTGCACATTTCACCTGATGTCCCCTCACTGTCATATGTCACAGCGATATTTGAGTATGTTGTTTATCCCCAGCCACCAGCCAGGGGAAGTTTCTGCAGGGGATTCAGTTCTGCTTTCTCTCAGATTCGGTGATAAGCATGTCACTGTGGATTTGCAGCTGCACTTAAAGCCCCTGCTGTTTCCCGTGACCACGAAGGCCTGAATCTCCCTGGACTTGGCCTGTCTGTGCCACTCTCCCCGTTGCCCTTTCTTCTGCGGTCCTGCTGATCTTTGCTCTGTGCTTGGACACCATCCCGTTCTCTTTGATCCGGGGCTTTTGGGCAAGATCTCTCTACTGCTTGAAGTGTTCTTCCTCTCACTCTTCATGTGGCCAGCTCCTGTCATCCGTGAGGCATCAGTCTCCATGCCGCCTCCACAGAGGGTTTCTTCCAGCTAAATGCTTCCAGGTGCTCAGCAGTTTTTATGACATCACTGCTGTTGGCAGGAGGCCGAGACCAGGCCCACTGGTTGGCACTAGCACAGAACATGGCACAGAGAAAGGCTCAGAAAGTGTTGAATGGATTAGAAACTCAGCTTGATAGGCATGCACATCATCTCCTTGGACTAACAAGTGTAAGGGGAGGACCCCAAAAAACCTGAATGATCTTCTGGAGGGCGGGCCCCTTTGAGCCCAGGCTTCCCCGCTGGGTGAGTGTTCTAGAAACCCACCTGCATCCGTGCACCAGCGGGCGTGGTGGTGAGAGGCTGCATTTCACTTCAGTGAATTTTTTTGGAGACTCTTGCAATGCATTTGCCCATGTCATGATGGGTGATTGACACAAACACCGTGCAGCATGACAACGCACCTGCCCACACCGCGCTGAGTGCTCAGCAGTTTTTGACTAAAAACGGCAGGACCCCCGTGCCCCACACTCCCTATTTACCCAATGTAGCCCCGAGTGACTTTTTTTTGGTTTCCTCAATGAAAAACTCCTCCAAAGGAAACGTTTTGCCCATGTGGAAGAGGTGAGACAAAAACGGCAGAAGCACCAAAAAGCATCAAAACTGGTGAGCGCAAACTGTCTGAAGCAGTGGTTAAAAGTGTCTTATGGGTCAGAGAGAACTTGGAAGGTGACTGAAGTTTAAACATGGAAGAAAAATACACAATATTTTATAAATAAGTTTCTTTTCTTGTGGGGAGGGCCTCCCCTCCATATCAGGATCAAAATGGGGAGTTCCCTGATGGTGTAGTGGCTTAAGGCTTTGGCGTTGGCGCTGTCAGCGCTGCGGCCTGGGTTCGATTCCCAGTCAGGGAGCTACCCACATACCAAAAAGCAAAAAAAAAAAACAAAAACAGGATCAAAATGGCAGAATTCATACTCAGAACCAGAAGGGATTATGGCAGTAGAATGGACGTTCGACTAGACATTATCGGTTAAAAAAAAAATCTTTAAAAAATGTTGAGACACAGTAAACCACACTTTCCAAAATACTTTGTCCTTTGTGGTGACATCCATAAGATTTGTCAACATACCTTCCTAATGATAATGATCTGTTATTGATTTCTATAACATCCTTTTCAAGGCTGGAACAGCTCTGAACGTGAATGATGTCACCCTCACAGCTTTCCTGTGAGGTACTTATCCTGACTGCAGGCATTTGGGAGACTATTTGAATTTCCCCTTCCATCGACTCAGTTCCTAATTCCAGAACTTCCAGTGCTGAGTCTGTGGGCTCTGCTGCAGAGCAGCCATTGCAGTGAAATAGCTCCTTACCTACCGAAAGACACTGTATTGGTGCCATCTCCACTCAAAGCCTGGCCCTACGTGTCTCGGAATATTAGAGCTGGACTTGAACTTTAGAAAACTAACACTTCTTCTTTGAAAGTGAAAAAAAAAAAAAACAAAAAAAATCAACCAACTTTGTTTACAATGTGGTAAATACTTAGGGGGAAAACGTGGATTTTTTTTCTGGTTCTTGAGACATCGTATGGTTGATGCAAAGCTAACTTCTTTACTTCAGTCAGCAAAGGTCATCTCCTCTGCTGGTAATTAGTAGGCGACCAGAACCTTCTCGGAGTCATCTTGAAAAGGCACCAACTTGGAATTTGCAGAAGTCTGTTGCTGGCGTTTTAGTCATCACGGCTCTGGCCATCAGATTGGGAAACCTTAAAGTGCTGGAAGGCCTTTTGAATGGTGGACTGTCTGGCCCTGGCGGGGAGGGCTTAGCCAAGGCCCCCATGAGTCGGAAGACTGGGTGGGACTTGACTGCCCCACAGCTACAAGATACAGCGGCTCCTAACGTCCTTCTTGCCGTCGTCTAACGTATGCAGGACGTATGCAGGAGGGGCGGCCCCGTGGCACTTGTTTGACAGGTGGCAGGGCGGGCTGACACAGTTGCCTCCCCTGTAACCTATTTTGTTACATGAGACACGTCTGGATAGAACCGGTTCTGTGCAGTCCCGTGGTCTCTCCCCTCCGTCACCCCTGACCTTGCACACACAGATGCTCACACGGCTCACTCAGTGCACATCGACGTGGAAGAGTGTTCAGACCAAAACACAGTCACTGTGGCCTTCCCAGCCGAGGCCTGAGTTCTGATTTTTTCGGCTGAGGTGACCCCTGATGGCGGGATTCCATGGACGGCCTTTGTTCTCGTGTCATCACTTGTAATGACCTTTTTTAGGAAGTCCTCACCTTCTCTTTCAAAAATTTCAAAGAATTTGGAGGTATTTTCTCTACTGTTAAGAATTCAATCACAGCGTGCTGTTTGAACCGAACACCTGAACACCCTTCCCCGTTGATGTGCACCCGGTGAGCCATGTCAGCCTGTGTGTGTGCAAGGTCAAGGGTGATGGAGGGGAGACACCATGTGACTGCACAGAACCAGTTCTATCCAGACGTGACTGCACAGAACCGGTTATAACCAGACATGCCTAATGCAACAACTATTCCAGTGGCAGCAAAATGTATCAGCCGCCCTCGTATTTATTGATCATGTACTATGGGCCTGTCACTCGATCAGGTGTCCAAAGAAGGAAAGGCACAGGTAAGCTGCCTTCCATAAGTTTACACGTTAGTGAGGAGACAGACCGACCAATAGACAATGGGAATCCAAAGTAACGCATTCTGCATCGACCCACAGTGTGCGAGCAGGAAAATCATTGAGGGTAGATGGCTGATGTGTCCGGAAAAAGTACAGAACATTGTCAGGAAGGACACAATGCTCGAGGTGATAGTCAAATAGGAACTTGCCAGGCAGATAAGGGAAAAGGCAGGGACATTCCAGCCACAAGAGTATGTAACAGATCAGAGACGTGGGAGTGAGGGGTATGGTGTGGCAGTGACGATTAATTTCCTACAGCAAGTGTGCATGGGCTACAAGGAGCCAGAGGGCTGATGGAGCCAGAGGGCAGGTGGTTAAAGGCCAGACTACAAAGGGTTTGGAGGTCGTGTCTTATGGTTGAAATTCCCGACCCCCAGCAAGAAAGACCTGGAGCTACCAGAAACTGGGCGAAGTTTCCGGTAGGATTTTTAAAGATGAATCCTCCCTAAAGGCTTCAGAGACAGCGTGGCCCTGCCAACACCCTGATTTGGCACTTCTGACCCCCAGAGCTGACACGAGAACTATCTGTCCTTTCAATCCCCCCAGTGTGTGTGCTGTACAGTGGTCGCCCTCGTTAACTGACACAGCATGCTGAGCAGCGTGGATTTGCATGGGCTGGGAGTCTACATTTGCATGGGGACCACGGAAGAACTATTGCCAAAGCCAGAGGGCAGCATGGCCAGATTTGCATGTTAAATAAAAGGCGGTGGCTGACATGTGGAGCCTTGACTAGAGATGGGGCAATGGGGGGAAATCTGCAAAATTTCCAAAGCTTATTGCCCACCATACTTCCTAGTATCGTCTCATCTATGAAACAAACAAAACCGAGGGAGAAAAGATCACCCCTCTCATTCCCACAATTTGATCCAAAACATTCCCTTAGGGCTCTGCTGCCGGCATAACGTCTCCTGGATAAAGAAAGGGGTGCCCTCTGTAACCCAGTCCTACCAGACTACCTTATTTCGTGGTGGAAATTCACAGTGAAAAATGACAGTACTAATCCCATGATACAGACACTTTAAGTAAGTTTGCTATTGATATTCATTTAAAAAAATAAGTTGAAAATCTCCCAACTATGACATGAATGAAATGAATTTTTCAGTAGCCAGCCTTGTGAGTTCCCAGATTTTTTTCTGATCTTGACCTTAACTGGAAAGACTAGCTTTTAGATGTATCTTGAAATGTCTACTCCTACAGAAGTAAAAAGCTGGTTAAGAAACATGCTATCACTGAGATCAGCGGTGAGGATGCTGAAGCATACCTATGACCTTTGCTAGGTGTATTTTCTAGAAATCTCATGCTCTGTGATGATAACTGGCAGCTTTCAAGCAAGCAAGCAAGCCTCTTTCTAATTGGGGTAGGCGGCACGCAAATGGCTGACACGCTAAGGCTGTATCCTCTGATTGTTTCTAATCTTGAATAAGTTAAATAGATGCTATTATAAATACAGAAGACTTGCATATATTTTCAGTATTTCAAGCAACATAACTGCACACATGCACATACAAGTGACACATCTTTACTAAAGTGACAGAATTCACTAGAGAGCAGGAGACCCTGTTAAGGTATTCTGACTCCCATTCTGCAATTGTATCATAACCTCCTAGGACACACAATATGTTGTACTTGCATAGAGGAGTAAATGATTTAATGAACGATGATGGGTGAGGGCGTGGCTATGAGCCCTCCCCCCAAACCGCTCTTCTACCAATCATTACACACAGTTTCAGAACCATCCATTTACGATGTTTCTAGAACTTCCCCAAACATATACATACATCTGTAGCCAGACTGTTCGATCAGTTTAGTTATTGACTGAGTAAAAGTAAGTGCATTGTCTTTCATCATGATTCCTTTCAAGTAGTTTTCTTATTTAATGTTTAAGTACTTGATCATTTCCAATATTTAACTTATTTCACAATGTGTTACAAATACTGTAAAATTAAATCTGTGGTTTGTATTTTTAGTCTAGTAAATTTTTTTTCCTAACTTATTACCTCATTTCCACTATTTTACATGAAGATAGACATTGAACAAAAATGTCAGTATTTAAAAACCGCTATGTTATAAACAAGGAGTACAATTTATAGAAATGGGTTTAAAAGGGGTAAACAGGGGAGAAAGTTTGGGAACCACTGGTCTAGGCAATAGAAAGAAAAGAGACTAATCATCATTTACTCACTTGCAAGTCCGTATACGCAGACTGACTTTCTAACTAGGTCTGTTTTTATTACTGGTAAAAACATAACCTCACCTTTCTATTAATGAGCCCTGATACAAAGGCCAAACTCTTGCTTTGTTGACAACCTGGTGGTAACCACATTTGCACTGAGGTTCCCAAGGTTGAATTTAAATTCAGTTGTATTTTAGTCAAGGGAGACTCTTCTTGACTTTCAGGTGAACTGAATTAATGCACAATAAATACAGCCATCAGATTTACTAACTGTGGTGAATAAGGCTATCCAAGGACTGTAGGTTGTTAGGAAAAGCACATTATAGGAGCTAAGTTCTTAATTTCCAAAAACCTTTTAACATAGATATTTAAAAATCGTTAGGTGTTTTTTTTTTTCACCATTTAACACCCACAATTTTTCATTTCCCACAACCTATTCTGACATTTAAAGGAACATAAAAAACAAAAACAAAAACAAACACACAAAACAGGATCAGATATGGTTACACCATGTCATGGCACTTAACATTTTACTGGTTTAGAATAAAGAAAAAGGCAGATGAAGGTTGGCTTTGGCAAAGCAAATGAAACCTTTTCCACATTTTAAAAAAGATTTTTATTAAAATATAGCTAACATACACTATTGTATTAGTTTCGGGTGTACTCAGTCGTTATTCAACATTTCTATATGTAAATATGGGACCACCACGATGAGTCCAGCAACCATCTGACACCCTGTCACACTATCACAGTGTTATTGGCCATAGTCCCCATGCTGTACATTACACCCCGTGACTTCTTTGTTTCATAGCTGAACATTTGAACTTCTTATTCCCCTTCCTCTTTTCCTCCCTTTAAAAAATTTTCAATGACAGTGGACATTCAATATTATTTTATATTAATTTCAGGTGTACAGCATAGTGGTTAGACATTTAAATAGTTTAAGACGTGTCCCCTGACGAGTACTATACAGTTATTACGCTATTATTGACTACACTTCCTATGCTAGACTTGACTTCCCCATGGACTAATTTTTAACTACCAATTGGTACTTAATACCTTTACCTTTTTCACCCTGCCCTCCAACCCTGCTCACATCTATCACCCCAAGAACTCTAGCACCCATCTGACTCCATACACAGCTATTACAGTATTACTGACTGTATTCCAATGCTGTACCCTACGTCCCCATGACTACGGTGTGACAACCAATTTGTACTTCTCACTCCCTGCCCGTTTTTCAACCATCCCCTCAACCATGCTCCCATCAAATTGTTCTCTGTAACTCTGATTTTATTTCTGCTCTGTCTGTTTGTTCATTTTGTTCTTTGGATTCCACATATAAGCAAAAGCACATTGTATCTGTCTTTCTGTCTGACATACTCCACTCGGCACAAGACCCTCCAGGTCCATTCATGTTGTTGCAGATGGTAAGAACCCATTCCCTTCCCTGGCCCAGCAGTATTCCATTGTATGTATGTACCACCTCCTCTGTATCTACGTAACCCATGACCAACCCACTGCTTCCATGCCTTAGCCATTATAAACAAAGCTGCAATGAACACATGCATGCACATGTCCCCTCAAAGTAGCATGTTGGGATTTTTTGGATAAATACCCAGAGGTGGAATTACTGGTCCTTTGTCTCTTGTCACAGCCTTTGTTTTAAAGTCTATTTTCTCTGGTACAAGTATTGCTACCGCAGCTTTATTTATTTACTTTTTGTTTCTATCTTCATGAAATAGCTATATCTTTGTTGATATATAACATCATTGAGCATCCTTATAACCAGTGAGTTGGGTGAATGGTTTTTGATTCAGCTTCGATGCCAAACTTGAAAGAACACAACAGTGACTCACTTGAGAAAAATCAGATTCTACTTACATGGTTACTAAAGAAAATAAACATCATGTTATAATCATAACAGCAATTTATATTTAAAGGTATTTGATAAAATCTGGAAGAGATACGGTAAGTGGCTTGGTGGTTGGTTTGGGGATTTTTCTACCCTGTGATTTATCAAAAGCCCCAAACACTCTCTGATGGGAGTTTTAAAGAAGTCAGTTTGGAAAGCACGAAACTCCTCTGGGGGTTTATCAGCTGCACCCCTGAAAGGCTCCATGCACCCTTGTACAGGCTGTTTGTAAGGGTCTCAAGAATGGAGAATCCCCAAGGGCTGCCCAGTGCATTCCGTTGCTATGTGGTTAGTGTGAGGCCCCTACGGTGGCCGGACTATCCTATAGGATGTGAGCTGGAAGACTTTGACTGAAGTCCCAACTTGGCCCTGAAACAAGGCTTGGACAGGATGCTCAATCCTCAGAACCTTATTGCCTCATTTGGAAAATGGAATTACAGCAGACTCTCAGTTGACCGGCACCCATGGAGATTGGTAGATGCCGGTTAAATGTACCCGGAACTCTCAAGCAACCAGCAAAACGGTCAAGCAAACGGATACTTGAGAGTTTTGCTGGTTGCCTGAGTTCTGGTTAACTGAGAGTCTACTCTATTTACTTTACAGGGTTGTTGAGCTTATTAAATTAAAAAACTTGCAAAAGTGATATACATATGAGAGGTTCTCAAGAAGACTTCCTGGATAGGTGACTATCAAATTGAAAAATCTGGGAATAACGAATTCTTTTCTTTTGTTCAGAGGTGATTCTCAAACTTTGGCAAATATAAAAACATCACCTAAGGAGCTTATAAAGAAATGTCCACTCTAGAAATTGTAATTCAGTGTGTTTGGAGTAGGCGGACCTCAGTAACAAATGCCTTAGTTAATTCTGTTGGAGTTGGTTCAGGGAACCACACATTTGACAAATATAGTTTTAGGACATAATATTCTAGCAAAATTTTGAAACAGATTGTTTTATTTGGAATCATCAGTTGTGTTCTAATTTTTTCTTCCAATGTCATTTCTTTCTTTCAAATTTCAAGCTTCCCAAGGCATCCGATTCTCATCTAGAATGAGCTACCTAATTTCTCCTCACAAATAGAACTATATCAACGTTTCACATCCAAGCAGCATTGCGTTTTAGTAAATGTGTCAAGGCAAGACATGCAAGTCAGACGAACACGACCCTTTGCTTCTTGCCTGACTACTGTATAAGTGAGTAATGAAAGCTATTCACTATTTTCCCTCTTAAAATAGAAGGCTCTGAGTTTGCCAATATTTCACGAGAATCAAATCGTCCTAATCACCCCCACCCGCCAGCCCCACCTGATGTTGGCTTAATATAATTTACAATTTGTATTCCTACACAAAGTTGATTCATGAATATTTATTTACCGAAGAGGTCTTAGTGGCCATGTAGTCTTATCCATTTATTGTACAGCTAATTAAATGATAGCCTATATCATCTGGCTTGTCCTCCAACCCAGAACTTTCACAAATGAAGACATTTCCTATCCAATTGAGTGTCTTACAATAAGAACCCCTTTCTATTAATAGGATGTGGGACATCTGGGCTAACTTCCCTCAGAGTATCTAATTCATGGGATAAGTAGCAGGATCTCCTCCAGCAGAACTAAATTATCCACAACTCTTTGTACTTCAAGTATCAAATGTGTCACATTAAAAAGTTACTTTCCCAGAAGAGATTCTCTACCACGTTCCGTAGTAAAATAAATCTAAATGCCTTTTGGGTAATGGCTGCTTTGGGTTATTTCCCCTTTTTCCTTCTATGTGGACAGAAAATTCAGAGTTTATGATATTTTCATCTGAATCCTTATCTGCTGCTTTCATACATTATTTTTGCAGTTGTCAAAATGCATTGTGTTAACCCAAACCCACACAGCTAGCGCCCTGGAGCTGTTGCTTCTAATTCTCCTGTTCAGTCCTATCAAGCTTTGAAAGATAGTGACTCGGCAAATGTGAAAAATTAACTTATCAAAAAATAGCACACAAAAAAGGGAACTGGCCAAAGGAACCTGAAGAATGTTGTTTTAACCAGAAGTTGGACCATTAACTGCAGTAAAATACTGTATTTCTGTTAGGGCTCTTTGCAATATATTTGTCCCTGTATGAGTGAACAGAATAATCTACTTCATACAGAGTCGTAGGAGCTCTCAGTGGCTTCAAAATACGATGGTATTTACCACACACACACAAAAAGTAATCTAAATTTCTGGCAGGTGGTGGGTCTAACTTATTTTTTTCTAAAAGGAAATAACCCTACTACTAAAAGTCATATTTGTTTCAAAGTCTGTGATGTCTTTAACCACTTCTTTTTCTAGTTTTTCAGTTGACAACTTGTCATGCCTTACAGTGGGTGGCATCCATCATTCTGGGCTCTTACAGAAACTACTTTGTGGTGGTGGCTATCACATGCAAGAAACTAAGTGCCCTTTGTGGGTGACTGCGCAGGTACCTCTGATGTTTTGCCAGATCATTCAGAATGCCACAAGTCCATTAAATCTCTCCACAGGGAGGGAAATATTGCCGCATCCTAGAGAGAGGATTTATGAGTTCATTTCAGTCATCACAAATGAAAGCCCCCCGTAAAGAGATTTTATGGGGGCAAGATGTATTATCTTCTTGTATGCCCCTCAGAAAGGCCAAGTTCCTTTGAACCCTTGCAAGGCCCCAAGCCACTCTTTGTAGAAACAATGGCTTTGGGCCACCTGGAGTTGGGGGAGGCAAATGCATGACATTTCCTTCTCCAGTGAAAATCACTCCACTGAACCAGTGTGGTGGCGATGAGCTTCTGAGTTTTAAAAATTAAAGGACAGAGTTGGAATATGCCATCCTGCCCTTGTATCACTTCTCTGCTGTCACCTGTGACCACGTGTCTTGAAGTCAATGGAGCTTTTTGGTTTGCATCACGAAAGATGACTTTCAAAACAGACATGTCTTTCATTTGGAGAAATGTGAATGTTGGGAACATAAATCTACGAGCCCAAGAGCTTTTAAGTGATCGTTTCTTCTTTCTAGAACCATAGTCCAAGTCACTGTCATCTTGCATCTCTTTGTTCCCTCCCCTCTATTCTCATCACTGTATGGAGAGTGCTCATTTCACAATATAAACTTCAGCATGTATCTCATACCTTCAACATATAAACAAACAAACAAGCACTGGTTTAAAACACTTCTTACATAGTTTCCCCATTGCTTTTAGGAAACGAACAATGAAATTTCGCAAAACCATACGTGGTCTGAGTCGTTCCCCAGACTTGCCTTTTGCCACATCTCCTTCCTTCCCGTCCCAGTCATTCTGACCATCTGCTGGTTCTCCCTGGCTCTGGCTAGTTAACACCTGCCTTTGGCATCAGATTTGGGCTTAATCATCATTACTGCTGACACTGTTTCCTGGTTCTTTGACTAGATCGTAGGCCTTCACAGACCCAAGTAGCTCTCGTAGCTCTTATCAAATTATCATTTCATATTTACTTCCATGATTATTTCCATTTCTGTGACTCACTGGACTATCAACGTCTGTATGTGCCCAATATTTTATCCTCCTTATCTGTCCCAGTATAAATACTCCAAAACAAATGGCTGAGTGAATGAATAAGTGAGTCCCTGAATTCAATCCACTGTGTGCCTTGGCTAAAATATTTCTTTCTGTGGGTGAGACGTGGGCTTCAGTTTGCATCGGGCTTGCAGTGAGCCACAATGTGGCCATAATTCTAATACAGTTACTCATCGGCTGTATTTAATAGCTGAGAACCATGAGATGCATAAAGATCTTATGCTGAATATTCATAAAAAGTTAATTCAACCAGTTGCTTTAGAACTTCTCGGAAAGGAGAGGGGACATGAATTTCTCTCCTTCATTTTTTAATCCCTTCTGAAAAAGATGTGTTATGCCTGAGACTTATATTCTGACTTTGAAATATAATATCGTGACATGCATATGTGATATGTCTATGATTAAATATATCAAAAAAGTTTTCAAAAGATAAAATCATTTTCCATATGTATGAGTGGGACACTTAAATTGAGGGGAGATCACTATGATAATTTGGGAGGTTAAAAAGGGCCAATGGTGAGCCCAGCACCCGCCCCCCCCCCAGGTCTACCATCTTTCCATCTCCATGCATCAGATTTCCATGGAGTGGGGTCACTAGAAGCCAAAAGCAGACTCTCGCCCTACCCTAACTGTGTGTATTTCCAGGAAGAAAGTTGGGCAAACCATCTTTTTAAAACATCTTCAACATCTGTGAAAACTACTAATGCATATTTAATAAATCATTATCTCATACGATTTGAAAGTGCTGAGAAACGTTGGCGGGGAGACCCTAATGCCAAGCATACATGTACATTTTAATCATCTTGGTGGCCCCACAGCCCAGGGCAGTACCTGCCATAGACAACGACGCTGTTCACTGAATGAGGGGTAAGTAATTATGAACACATATAATTACAAATTGTAATTAAATAGTCATAATTGCCACTAAAAATAACCTTCTCTGCTACCTCACTAACGTCACAGTTGAAATGTCACTTGGTTTTCATTGAGACCCAGGGAGTTTAGGTGCTGAAACGCCACTGTAGTTTATTTCACTTGTACTGACAAGGCCAGGGTTTTTGTAAGTTACTTGTACATATGGGGATAATTGCATACAATTTAAACCAGTGTCCTAGATGGCTGAGAATTTTATTTTTTATCTTTGAAGTGTGCTGTTATTAATATAAAACCAATGCTGAATACACCTGCAAATCTGAATATATAAACTGTTAAAATCTATAGCTATAAAAAAAAAGTGTACTGAAACCATTTATAGTGTCAAACATTAGTTTCAGAGTTTGCTTAAAATCTATTTTTGTATGAAAATCAAATTTAAAATAAAAAAAAATGTAGCTCATCTTTATTAAGTTCCGACTAGGTGCCAGTTAAACACGTTACATCCAATTCTTGTAAGGATTCCACAACAAAATCTTCACTATGTCCATTTAACAGATAAGAAACTGAAATGCAGAAATCAGATAATTTAGTGACACAGTCAGTCAACAGTGAGGCTACAATTCAAGGCCAGCCTTATGGGTTCCTACCATGTTTCTCTCCTCTTCACTGCCGTGCATGTTTGCCTTCCTGCTGAAAAACCTGAAGACAGCTTAGTGATAGAAAAGGTCTGGACTAACAGTCAGGGGGTTTATGTTTGGTATTCTCTCTGCCATCATCTGCTGTGGGACCTCCAATGGTTCACTTAATCTTCACGTGCCTCACTTTTTCCATCTGTAAAATGGCAATAATGTTTTGCCTAATTCTTAACCCTTGTAAAAGATAAAATGTGCGACAATATCCACTGCCCCTAGAAGGTATGGACTCCAGTTATTAAGCTATTAAACCTTGAATTGGCACTTTCACTTGCGTCATTTCATTTGGCACTTGAAGTTAGGAACTAAGGGTCATATTGTTTACAGATGGGGAGATAACACAGAACTTACCAGCCGAGTCTCAAAAGTCACAAAGCCATGATCGTTGCAGGAAAACGTTGGGCTCATAGATTTGGACTTAAAAATTCAGCTCACAGTCTACTACAGTAGACTCTCACTTAACTGACACCCATGGGCATGGGTAGACACTGGACAAATACAAGTGACTCTCCATCCAAACTCAAGCAACTGGCAATCTCATTTTGCCAGTTGCTTGAGTTTGGTTAATGGAGAGTCTACTATATTACGTTGCAGAAATTATTGAGCCTCTTTGAGCTTCAGATTTTTATCATTAACATAGGGATAATACCCTGTAAATCATGACACAAAGATAGCAACTGAAACATAGACAAGTGCTAGGTCAAAGGAGGCCATGATTATCATTATATCAATGTGTCTGCCTGTTCAGAACACGATCTGAAAGGCATGAACCACTCAAGGTGGCACCTGGTGCATGTGGGGAGTGTGTGATGGTGCAAGAGAGGATGTGTCAACCCTGGAGCAAATCTGACTGGTTTCCAATATGAATATAAAATATAAAAACCTTTTTTGGAGTTATTTCTAAAGAGAACTTGTCTCCAATCCTTATGTAACAGAAATGTATATGGTGATTGGTATTTCATCATTTTTTCACATGCAGGAATGCTATGTTTTGTGGGATTTGACATTTTCAGTGATGGAGCATGACTGCATTTTGTAATTGGAAATACCACTATTAACACAGAATGCTATAAATAGAATGATGTCATTTGTTTCCAAAGACTACTGATATACTAGAGCGATGTGAAAATATTAATAAAAGTGAGCTATTTCATGGCAAGCTTTAAAGGAAAGGTTAGGACTGTGATTCACTAGTTATCTTGGGGTAAACACTACAGCCGTAAGCAAGGCCAGCGAGTATTCTTGGGGCAAATGAGAAATGGATTAACCTTCACCCACCCATTTTTCAAAGCAGGATTTAGTCTTCTGAAATGACATACAAAAGGCTGTTTTAAAGTAGTTCTTTTTGAGTGGCAGGGACCTTGTTAGCTACTGAGGACGGAAATATAGATATTGGGTTCATGGGGAAGGTTTTATGGCCTGGAGACCCTGGCTGTATCCCAAGTGAAGGCTGCATTCGTAGTTCCTGGTTCAGAACATGAGGGAGAGGGGAAGTAGGCAGGACAGAGGAAGTACAGTTGGTCAAGGGGGAAAAAAAGACCTAAAATAGCTATGTGAAGAAACAAATGATAGACTTAAGGTCAACAGTGGTCATCTGAAGAGTGAGAACAGAGCTGCTTCGAAAAAAATGAAAAAAACTTTATGTACTAATTGTTATTTACTCATGGAATTTATCTTCCTCAATGTGTCCTTATTGCCCAAAATATTGAAGATAAAAAGAACCTTAAAAATCATTGATAGCTCTCTTTCCTCTAAAGATGAGAAGGCAGAAGACGGTGGAGATGAAGCACATGAGGTTGACCAGATGGTTTGTATGGTCAGCCTACTGACATCTTGAATTTAGTTAGTCCACTGAGACTAGGCTGACTGTACGTATCATTTGAAATGGGACAACACAATTGTTTTCTGTCCCACTTGGATTGGTATGTCTGATCAGCCTGTATTTTATTATCATGACAACTATTCCAAATTACAGGTGTTTGATGAGGACTTTATGATGATTTTACTGTGGAGTGTACTGGTTCAATTTACTCCCTTATTTGATGCACTTGAGAAAACAAGTACAGAGTAAAAACACAACAAAAATAAGCAAACAGAAAAAGAAAGAGAAAAGAGAGGCAAAATGCTTAGGGCAATTCACGAAGGAGAGGAGTTCTTGATTTCTATAGCAATTCTAGAACTAGATCACAGTCTGTTATTCTCACTGATATGCCTGGGTGTGTATAATTAGGATGAGCCAAACATCAACTCAAATAATTAGACTGGTTTGCATTTTACGTTGCTCTGCCTAAAAGTCTAATTTAATAATATCTCTAATTATCCTGGGCTTTCAGAATAGTACTTCACACAGAGCAACTACATTTTCTCATTTTTTCTTTATCTTTAATATATATCAGAAAAAGACATTTAAACGGTTTGTAAACATTTACAATTTACTTTCCCCAAGCTTAACCTAAGTAATTTCCATTAATCTGATATTTTACACTAGTATATATTATAACTTCTTCTAATAATTTTTTTAAATGTAAATGCTTTTGTATATCTGACCAGATCTTTCGAGATTATTTTATAAACAAGTATGGCAATGTGTTTGCCATTCTAGTAAAGTTTTACATAGAGAACTGCGTGATTATTCTTCCTTTTTTACCGTTTCATAAGACCCCAGAGTCATTAAAAATGCATGAAATGGTAAATTGTCCATCCCCTCTCACACTCACACCCTCTCCCTCACACACCACACACACACACACACACACACACATCTAAGCTCTCACTTTCATAGACCCAGTGGCTCAGGAGGTACTAGACATGAATTTGCTAATGAGTGAACGAAGGAATGAATAAGCTATTGCAGCATCTCCTATTTTTCAGATTCTTCTCTTGAGTAAATGTTAATTCTCCCTCCATCAACCATTCTACTGACTGTACTTACAAACTTGCCACATAAAATATTCATAATAATGTGTTCTTGTTCATTGAGGCTCCTCAAGTTCTTTTCAGCCCCTGGATTCTCAAGTTCACTAATTTCAGTGCAGAGCGTAGTAAGTAGAGACACTGTTTGGTAGTTTGGTATCACATTTTAGCTTTTCCTTTTGAATCTTTCAGGCTCGATGATCTAATTTACCCTGCCTCCCTTTCCACAAGTTGTTTAAATCCTTTCATTGAAACATGCTCTCTTTCTATCTTGCCATGATTCTGATGTAAGCAGACACAAGTCTAAACTGTTCTTACAAATGGTTTTTGCTGTCAGAGTTGAACACAAGGGCATTAAGCTATGAGGATTCATTGATGATTTATATATAGCATGCCTTTTTCTGGGCAGATAGGTAGCTGTCTTCTCGGTATGTTTTATTTACTGGGCCAGAAAAATTATCCCCATCAATGGAAACCCAGAAGCTTTTGGTCATGAGTATAATATCACTACTGTGCAAAGAAAATGATCATAGAATCTAAGAAATTCATTTTGCCCTCTTTTTCCTAAATCAGGGGTGTCCAATCTTATGGCTTCCCTGGGCCACAATGGAAGAAAAGGAATTGTCTTGGGCCACACATACAATACACTCACACTAATGACAGCTGATGAGTTAAAGAAAAGGGTTGCAAAAAAATAAGTCTCATGTTTTAAGAGTGTTTACGAATTTGTGTTGGGCCACATGAAAGTTGTCCTGGGTTGCATGTGGCCCATGGCCATGGGTTGAACAAGCTTGCAACCTAAACCATGTGGTTCCTTATTCTCTTTTTACTGGTCCTCCTAATCATCATTCCTTTTCATACATTTCTTCAAAGGGTACAGAATGAATTTTTAATCATCCACCTATCCTTTTAAACTTCCATACTATTATTCATCATGTAGTTAGAGAAGAAAGAAAGGCCAAAACGTAAAAACAGTATAAACGAAGCTATGAAGATGGAAAAAAAGATCAAAATCATCATGTTTGGCAAAAGGACAGCTTCACTTTGCCCACAGCAGAGTGTGTGTGTGTGTGTGTGTGTGTGTGTGTGTGTGTGAAAGAAACTTGGGGGTGGGGACCCATGCAGTAAAGAGGCAGATTATCTGAATTAGTTTCATTGGACTCTGTGGGTGTTAGGGAGACACTGAAAAGTTTGTGAGGGGAGCAGGAACATTCTTAGGTTTGAGGTTTAGAATCGTCAATCAGGTAAGTAGTCAAGTAAGTGAATCTGATAGATTACCCTGGTGACAATGTGTCATACTGATTGAAGGAGGTCGGCTGGGCTTGGAGAGATGGCGAGAGATCGCCAAGGTGGAGACTAGAGACACAAAGAGGACAGGCACAGAGAGTGGATTCTGATTTGGTCTCCTCTGTCCCACAGGTCAGTAGTTCTCTTGGACGTTGTTAAAACTCTTACACTACTTTGTAGTGGGGCCGTATGTCCCAAGAGCATTTGCTCGTGGCAATAATTACAGCACCCAAGATACCTCATGAGAACTGAAAGATTAATTGTAAAATATTTTGTTCCTTCTTTTCGTGGTTGGCTGTAGCACTTAACCTGTTGCTCTCCCTGGAATGGCTTCGTAAAGAAAAGTTTTCACTAGCCACACTTTCTCTTTTGGAGCAATTTTCACGGGTTCGTGTAATACTCCAACAAGACCTTTAATCTCCATTCTTCTCATCCTCTTCTTACACACTTTAAAATGCTTTAAGTAGACTTTTTTTTTTTTAACCTTAGACTCACTCGCTTTTCTTGGATATTTTTTATGTACTTCAGTTTGCAACTCTTATTATCCGTTTCCTATCTATACTATTTGAATTCTTTTATACTTGGCTCTCTGTTTTGCTTTTTCAGGGCTTTGACTTTCCTTCCTGAAAGAGTTTTGTTGTTACCACTTTTTTAAACATACATTTTTATAAAATACATTCAAGGTATTTTAAACATTTGACAGGAAACATGGATTTTTGCCCCCCTTTTACACGCAAGAATTACTACCATTTCATAATATTATAAATACAATTTGTTTATTCTTCCTACAAATCTGAAAAGTTGTCCCATATTTTTATTATATTGAAGGAAGCCCTTATCTCCTTTGCAATAGACAAACTTTATTCATTCTTGCCTTTATTTCCTACAAAGCCTATGGTTCACTTTTCTCTCTTTGTTTATTTTTTTAAATTCATTTTTATTGTTAGACCTATTGGGGTGACATCTGTTATCTCTTTTTGTTTAGATGTTCCAAGCTCTTGGAATGCTGAGCTTCGTAAGTAACCCTCAGTCACTCTTTGAGTAAATTGATTCTAAACACTTGGCTTTAAATATTATTTTGGGTTACCTTTCTTAAGATGCATCTGAAATCCCCTCTTAGTACTATTCATTCAGATATTAGACAAGACCCACATCCTTAAGAAGTTTTTCCTTTTACATTTCTTTTGTGGAGTCCGTGCTTTCATAAACCTGATCTTTTCCATTTTTCACTGTATATCATTTCCACAATGACACATCTTCCCCACTCCCCAGATCCCTTCGACCTTGCAAACAACAAAACGGCACATTAAGCATCTGTGTGCGTCTTGTTCTTCTGCTGACTTCTGTGGAGAGCCCTTCACAAATAATACATTTCTCTAACCGGGGTCTGTTTATTAATCTTCCCAACATCCCTGCATAATAGCCATAGATGACCGTGTTTTACAAATGGAGAGTTTTCAGTATGCAAAGAGTCAGGCAGAGGAAAAAGGATGGGAGGGTCTAATGTGCAGCATTGGAATAAGTGGGTTAAAGGGGTAAAGAGTTTGCTCAAGCGTTAAGTGCAACTCTATCAGAACTAGCCTTGAGGGTGTGAGCCTGCAGTGGGTCAGCAGGGAGTCCTATCCTGGTGAATATGGACTTTATGGAAGACATGTCAGTTTCAGGCCACCAAAAAACTCCAGTTGGATAAAGGGGTTGAAGACCCTGGAATCTACTATTGCTGAAAGTTTTGAAATTAAGGAGAAAAAGCGTGTCCTTGTGGATTGGTTTCATTTCCCCTGCAACATGGAGTTTAGGCCCAGCTCCTGTGTATGTTGATACTTTCTTTAAAAATCTGGTCACATTTGTACCATTTAAGCTTGCAAAAATGTCACCTCTGGCTGCCTGTCATTGATGGGAAGTAACATTCATTTAGAAGTACATCTTCTCCCTCAACACTCTCCGCCTTGTGTACCTTCCATAGAATGAGAGTTAAAGTGTAACCCAAATAATAACCCTGCAGTTTCTACAGAAAAAAATACCAGCAATACTAAAATGAAATGGGGTAGCTTCCATTTGTTATTATTATAGAATATATGTGTGGAATATAAAAATAATAATTTGCACTCACCCACCTTCTTTCAGTCTATGTCTCAAATCCCTGAGTATACGCGGTCTCATTAAGTTTACCAAACCAATTTAACTCTAACATGTTCTTGAACCCTCTCTTCAAATCCGCAGAGGTTTTCCTGTCACAAATACTGAATATTATCATCTGAAATTCTGAGCCTTCTGCAGATATGTGTGACCTTCTGCAGATAAAAGTGACTTACTCGTTCATTGAGTTACACACGAAAATAGACAACTATACGTATATACTTTAATCTAAATCTATATCTACCTAAATCTACACACACATCCACACTCATCTACATATAATAACCAAGTTCATGTATAACTGGATTAATATAAGAACAGTTAGGAGGATGAGAAGAAATGTTTTATCTAGATCTATAGAAACAAAATCCATTGGTTTCTAAAACTCCATTCACTTAGCATATGTTACTCAAATATTTCTTAAGAGACCATGATATTCTGGAAGATAAAATTATAAATTAAATTACTTATTGCAAATAAACAAATGCCCAACTAATCACACTGCAGGGTGAAGTGGGCTAAGCTCCATGATGATGTGGCCCATGTATATACATTGTTTAACCCTGTGTCCTCAGTGTCTGATATTATGACTGGCTCACTGCAGATGCCAATGTAGGTTTGATGGCTATATAATGAAAGAGTATTGTCCTTAAGTGATGTAGAAGTTCAAAGGAAGGAGATCACTTCTGTCTGGCATGACCTAGGAAGGCTTTCTAGAGATGAAGTATTTGATCTGAGTCTTAAGGAATTGGGGATACTGGTTTCAAGGAAAAATTAACATACCAGGCAGAGGCCAGTACACACAAATAGAGAGGCAAGAACGTGCAAATGGCGAATCATTCCATTCGGCAGTCCAGCATGGCACAGGTATAAAGGAAATCTATAAAGAAGTAGTAGACGGAATTGGAAGTTAGACGGAGGCCAGCCTCCTGAAACCCAGAAATGCTCGGTTTTAGAGTTCAGATTTTTATTCTCAAAGGAAACTCTCAATACTTGTGTTGAGACTCTTACTCACGAGCTTTGTGACTTGCCAAGCAGTCATTATTCTTAATCTGGATTCGGAAGCTGTCAGGGAGACAGAGTTCTTAATTCTATTACCAGCTGCTCTCTAAGAAACTGCTCCAAAAAAGAAGGCTGCAAAGTCCACCCAGCCTGGAAGACAAGATGAAGACCAAGGACGTGCGAGAGACATTTCTGAAAGTAATCAAGGCTGGACGGTTTCTCCAGCTCCAAGGCTGCTCCGAGACCCTCTTGGCACAGGTTACTGCAGCTCTAGTCTGCAAAGATCTAACTTGATACACAAATCTTAAAAGGAGAAAAGGACCCCAAAAAAGCATAAGCCTCTTCAGAGATCTCTAATGCGCCATGAAATACAGCTTCAGTCTAGAGAGAGACACTGATTCTTAAAGCAAAATGGTCTAGAGTGAAGGTTCCTAGAAAGGCAGAGTTGTTCCACTCATTCACTACGAACAACTGACCACGGCCTGTAGAGAAATAAAGGTTCGCTCTGCGCCTTATGTAACTTAAAAATCCAGCTGGAAAAAAAAAAAAGGCACTCTGAAATCCTAGAAGAGATGCGCGATTTAATTTTAGATTTTCCCGTCACCTCGTGAGTTTAATATTCCTATTCCCATTTATGGTTGAAAAAAATTAAGATGAAAGGGTGCCAATAATTTTACCAAGCTACACAAAGAGCAGAGCTTGAGTCCAAATCCCAGTGTGACACATTCCAGAGTCCACACATTCTCTTGCCCCACAGCGGCCGTAGAGCCCCGCTGAGTGTATGGGAAGCCCTATCATGTAGGAGCTAAAAGCAGGAGCCCCGGCGTGCGAACGCAGGTTCTGAATCTTATCGCCACTTCTTTTTAGCTCTGGGACCTCGTACCTGCTATTAACTTTTTTATGCCTCATTTTTCTCATTTGTAAAACAGGGAGGAATTAATATTAGAATAACACTACCTACCTGAGAAGGCTGCTTGGAGATTTAAATGAAATGATACATGTAAAGTGCTTAGGAGAATGGCAGGCCCAAAGAAAACTATTTGTTGGTGAAATGTCATGACAAAAGCAATACATTAAGCAATTTACTGTACGTTGGCTTGATGTGAATCAACACTGCAAGACTTACTTCCATTAACATCCCTGGAAAACCTTATGCAGTCATTTATTTGAGCACAAAGGAATGTCTGCAAAAGTAACTTGATAGCAAAAGTCACAAGAGCTGCCTTGCTTTTTCGGCAAAGCAACTCAAGCTGTGGTACATTCCCTGACACTGATAAATCTGACTGATTAGCATTTTTGCTATCTGCGTGCTTCCCGCCAGCACCCACATCCAGATAAGACGGTACATTTCCGTCGTTTACAAACTTACCCACACATGTGTGAGATCCATATCTGTACGAGAAGACCTGAGGCGTGGGTGGTGAGTGCAGTAAGTACAGTTGCCCCAGGGCTCAAGCTGGGCAGTCTGGAAGTCCACATGTGTCCACAGCAGGTTTTCTGAGAAAGGCTCCCAGTTGGTCCACCTCTGAACTTGACCTTCACTGTGGGATAACTTTTCTGCCAAGCTGCATCCAGCTGAAGTGTTGGGTCTAAGCGGTGGTGCCGACACAGAATTCCACCTTATCTCCATTTCCTCCTTCGTGCTGACACTAACTTTCTTTTCTTGGGATTTGACTAATTTCATACAGGAAATCCATGTTTCATCTTCATCTTCTGGATGATAAAGAAATGTAAGTTAAACAGTGAGTCTAATACTTTTATACAGGTACGAATTATAGATATCACACTTCCCTTTACATAATAGCAATAAATAAACACCAGAGGACTAACCAGCAAGTCGTGTAACAAAAAAAATGTGCAATGCAAGTTTTAAATTGCAAGTTTTTTGTATGTTGAATGATATTTTTCTGTAAAAACAGCACCCCCAAATTTTCAAACCATGTTTAATTATTAAAGTCATTTAGATTGGAATGACCGAAAGCTACATGCAAATAGTATACTGAAAGATATACTATGGAAATATTACAATTAGAAAAACTTTGCACGTCTTACAAACATGTAAGGATAAATACACACTTTTTTCATAAATTAATTCCATTTTTGTGGGTTCCCCCCTTATCTAAGGTGAAACTCAGGAATAAGGTAATGCTATCTGTTTCACAAATAACTTGGCAATAAAAAGAAAACAACCACCCGGTGTTTAGTGATTATTTTAAGGCGTATCAAACCGGTCTTCGCTAATGTATGCAACCCCAATTCTTCCAGAAGGAATTCTGAGCAGTCACTGAATCCTTACTTACGGAGATTTACTGATGGAGGTCTCGCCTCGTCCAGACTCAGCACCCTGGCTCTCTTGGTCCAAACCAGGTTTCGTAGTCTCTTTAATGTCCCCATGGATTCCACTGGGTCACCAGCTGATTTTACAGCCTAGTCCAAACACAGCTCAAGGTAGACTAATATTCTTCACAAAAGATTAAATAAACAATGTGTAGAGATCATAAATATGGGAAAATTAATAATATGCCCAACCTGTACCCTCAGATAATTTAAGCCATAACTTGAAAGCACCCACATTTTCTTTTTCTTGGTTGGATTTTTAAACTATATTACACCGGCCAGTCGTACACACGCATTTTACCATTAATATTTTTTTTCCTTGAAAATGCAGCAAAATGCATTGAATCCAAAACCATCTATAAATGATTCCCCCTTGCTCAGTGTGACATAGTGGCAAAGGGCAAGGACGACACAGAGTGGTGGGGATTTAACTCTGGGTGGTGAGCCCATCACGCAGCACCCAGACGACGCAGTGGATTGTACACCTGCAACCTGTGTAATGCTTACTAACCAATGTCACTCCAACACATTTAACAATAAAAAATTTAAAAAAAATAAAAAGAGATGTAAAATTGCTAATTGCAAGTGTTGGAGTAGACGGTAAGTCAAAAGTAAGCAGAATTCAAATTTTCTCAACTATCTTCCTGGAAATTTCTGGTCAACACTATTTTATTGCAAGTATAAAATATTTTCAGATAGAGTTTTCTTTAAGGAGCTTCTTGCTGTCTGGAAGAGACACACCAAGAAGAAGAAAACACGGTCAGAGATTATTACTACGTCATGTTTTAGGATTATAAGTGTCACTGTTCATGAGGGCAAAATATATTGATTAAAGAATTAGCATTGCATTCATGACTCAAACTTTCTTTGGAAGATGCAGAAATATTTCTCACTAGTTTAATTGGCAAATTGGTGTTTATATTGCTTTGAATTATTATTTTTAAAGCTACATTACTCTTAAGGATTTAAAAATATTCTGGAAATTGATACTCCCTGTGCTAATTTTATACTGTTTGGGAAAAAATAGTTGCGTTAACTCCATGTTAATAGAAGTAAGAATACTTCTTTTTCATCCAGAATGTGCTAGACTCAGCAATATTTCTCCCTGTGTTTGTGCCACATTCTTTCCATTAAATAGCTGATGAATGACCTCTAAATAGATATAGCAACTTTCAAAAGGCAAATGATTGCTTCCTCATTAATGTTTGAAGAATATATTTATAATAGTGCTTCCCAGGACTCTGAGAGAAACTGTAAGCCCAAAGAAATGGTGTGAAAACAAGGATCTCTGGTGTCCCAGCATTGCCAATCATTATTTTTCAGATTGTATTCTCGGTCTTAAAGAATGACTTTGAGCAACCGATATAAACCTGATGTTCTGTCTCTGCAAAATAGCACGTAAGTAGGAAATGTAATGCTTTGTCAGTGCAAGCCATACCTGTTTGCATTAAATACACGAGAAAACACTGAAATCATTTGAATCTTTCAGAGAGGACTGTGATGAGATATTTTTAGACAGGCAAAATCTCCCCTCTCTTTTCAAAGGTCATGCTTGGTTCAACACAACTTCTATTGGCTGTTTATTCTTGTATTCTTTTCTCCAGTATTCCTTTTCAGTGTTTTCTGAGGTACTGTGTTTCACACATGCCTTATAACTCAGCAAAAGCCATTTTCTAATCTTCGGCCTCTTCCAGAAATAATAAGCTGACATTGCATAGTCATTGAGCACAGTATTTCTCTTTCCTGGACTTCTTACGGCAACCTCCTCCTGCCAGCCAAAGCTTAATTGCTTCACTGAAACCCTGACACCAACCATAGCCTTCTCTTTCTCCCTTCTTTGTGAAAAAGACTCTCACACGATTCAAAGAAAGGGGTTGTATTCCAGAGTAGCTGAACTTCATATTAATGATTTCCCCTCAGGAGGCATTGGAAGCACTTGTGTACTGTCTAAATTCAGATGAATGAGATTTCATGACCCAGAGGTGTTACAACAAACTGACCCCTCATTATTTTGTTCAAACTCCGTTAATAGCCTTTTAAAAGCACACTACTGTTAACTTTTGTATCTTTATTCTCTCTCTCATCTTTCAGTTAATAGAGATCAGTCTACTGTAGTTTATTAATTTTTGAATCCCATATGCCTACGGTAATGCATGGCTTAATAAATGTTTGCTGAATGTAAACACACCCCAGATTTTATATATATGTTTTCTTTGCCAAATGGGTTATCTGTAGTAAAATTTTTATACTAGATGGGCTGCAAAGTATTTCTGGGAAGCCTTTCTTGCTAGAAGGTAGACCAGAAGGATGAAAGTTAGAGTTAAATAATACCATAAAAGATATAGAATCTTTATGTATTAAAAAGAAATCCTCTAGAATATTTTCAAAATAATTTTATTCACAATCCCCTAATTTGTTACCTGTATATTTGTACTGAATTTGATTAAACTTTATAATAATGTACCTTTAAAGTCTAGATGTTTCCTGAGAAGACTAAAGTAAACTTATCATTCAACCAATCAAAAGACTTTTATTGAGCACCTACTATATGCCAAGCACCGTCCCCCGTTCTGGGGGTATGGCATTGATAAGTAAGATGGGAACCTGCTTTCACAGAGTCTACATTCTAGAGGAAAGTTAGCATATCATAAACATATAAGCCAGTACATCCACAAGAAATACTATGCTCAGAATTAATGGAGTGATTGGGTTGGGGATGTGGGGGTGATGTTACAAATTTACTTTGCACGATCAGGGGTTGGATGGAGGATAAAACTGAGTGCTGAATGAAAGAAAAGAGCCAGACAGACACACAGGAGAGGGAAAAGAATTCCTGGAAGAGAATACAGCTTGTGCAAAAGTTCTAAAGCTGGAATGCCTGGAAGAACTCTTAGTGTATGCATGAGAAAGAGAGAGAAGGGAAGACTATCCTATGATGAGGACACAGACATACCAAGGGACTTTCAAAGAAGGTGTTTTAGAGCGGGCTGAGGGATATGTACTTTATTCTAACCAGAGCTTTGACATAACTTGCTTTGTATTTTTACCCATCTTCCCTCTCTATTGAATTTTGATCGTCTTCTTTTTTAAAAGACCCGTCCCAATAGCATTCAACCAGGCTCTGGTATCATCCATCTTTAATTTACCATCTTTTATTTAATACTCTTTCTCCTCCCTTTCCCAGGCATGTTTCTTTAACAAAGTTAGCAGTGAATGGTCTATTTAATTGAATTCCTTTAATTCCTCATCCTTTCAACCCACCTCATGTACTCATCAATCAGGTTTTGTCTCTGCTATTCTATTCAAATTGCTTCTCTGGTCCAATGAACCACTCTCAAACTCTGTCACTACTTGGCATTCAATAATACTGACCATGACGACATCCAGGAAGCACCTTTTCTTGGCTTCTGAGATACCATATTGCCCAGTTTTTCCTCTCACCTGTTTTGACTGTTCTTTCTTTAACTCCTATATGCTGACACCTTTTCTCTCAAAACTAAATGCTTAAATTCTTACAGAACTAGCTCTGGGCCCTCATCTACTATCACTAGGCTGACCATATGTACCATTTTAAAGGAGACAGAGTCATGGTTTTGTTTTTTTGTTTGTTTTTTTCTGTCCCGTTTAAATGGTACGTATGGTCAACCTAAATCCTTCTTCTCCGATAAACTCTAAACTGAGGGAAAGGAAGGAACCCTGTGCTTCCACAGAGGTACCATCATTCTCTTCTCATACACCACCCTCAAACACACGCACACAGCCTTAATACCACTGACATGGTGATGATTCCTAAGAGCTTCAAACTCACATACCCAACAATCTATTTAGAATGATTTAGAAGCACAATCAGGACTGACCTCTAGACCCTCAAACATGATTCTTACTTAGTCTTCTCCAGAAATCAGATTGTCACCTTTGCCACTCACCTCTCCTTTGTTTTCTTATATTTATTCCATTACTGAGTTGGATCTATTCTCCAAACTGTATTTTGAATCTGTTCCTGTTTCTTTTTCTCCACTTCCATTGTTACTACCTTGGTTTCATTTTCTCTCAAGGACAATATTACCAAGTCTCCACCTGCTTTTTTCCTTTGGCCTTTCTCCAGCTGATTCACAATGTAAATGTCAGAGTTCTCGTTAAAAGATGTAGAGCTACAGTCAACAATTTAGTAGTTACCTGACAGTAAGGGGTGAGGGGGCTGAGGGAGAAGGGACAAGGACACAAAAACATGGTGATGGAAACAGAACTGGCTCTGGGTGATACAACGCATGGAGGATGTAATGTAGAACTGTGCATCTGGAACCTATGTAATTGTTACTAATCAATGTCACCCCAATAAATTTAACAATAAAAAATGATGTAAAGCTGCTGATATCTATCTTGCTTAAGTTACTGCAGAATTTCCCAGTGTTCTTCAAATGAATCCAAAACGCTTAGCTGGATCGATAATGCCTATGTTTCAAGGGCCCCTGTGCCCAACCCCCAGAGCTCTTTCCTTTCTCAGGGTTTTTGTAAATGCTGCTCCATCTGTAGGATGCTTGTGCTCATTTTCCTGACCCTGTAAATTCCCACTCATCCCTGGAGACATTTAGCCTAAATGTCATTTTTTTTTTCAGAGAGATCTTTCCTGACTTTCAAGTTCAGGTTAGGTCCCCATTCTTTTCCCTACTCGGCTTTCACCACAGTATCAGATTTACACTTTTGTGTCATCATTGGCTAACATGCTTCTTCCCCAACAGACTCTAAACAGAAGGAAAGTAAGGAACCATAGGCTTTCATGTAGGTACCACAGAGGATTCTCAGTACCGGCAACACCGTCGATAGTTGGTACTCCGTATGCATTAGTTGAAATAATGATATGAAATGAATGAATGAATAAGTGGATGAAGAAGTGATTTGGTAAAATCTATCAAAATCTTTGAAATGTGACGATGCAAAAAGTGAGATGAGTAATTGAGAAATGAGAGGAGAGAAATTTACTGTGTTTAGTTCACTTATTTTTCTCCATGAAATATGTGAATAAAATTAAATATATTCCATATATATATAGTATGTATACTATATCTTTCTTATATACATGTGCATGTCTTGTAATTCATTTTGTTCATATGCCATTAAAAAATGTAAAAAGTTTGTTAGAAATGTTGGATTAAATATACCTGATTTTCTGACATTTTGCTTAACTATTAGGATGACAGAATGATTTCTAGAAAATAGCATTAATAAATTATTGAACTACATTAGCCCTACAATCATATTTTATGAGCTGGAATGAAACTTATTGGACATCTAGTCTACTGGCCTATTTGAAAAATGAGAAAACCCAGAGAAGCTAAGCAGCTTATTCAAGGAAAGATAATTCATTAATAACAGAACTAGGAAGAGAATCAAGTATTCTGACTTTCAATCCAGCCTAATGTTCTTTCTCACAAGACTTTTAAGAGCCAGCATAATTACTAGTTATCTAGTACTGACAGCCAAATGAAGACCAATCAAATTCAGGGTTTTGATTTGTAAGTAAAACATGGTTCTCAAGAGAGAGGGTAAGTATCAGGTGAACATTCTCATATTTATAGATGTATAGGTATACCTTCTATTACATATATCATTTTATATATAAATATTTTATATATTTACAGTATACTTACATATATATCTTCTTTCATATATATTTTTGTGCCACAAGGGAATTTAAAACTCTTCCAATTTTATTCTTCCCTTTTACACAAGAGAAACGTAGACTCATGCAGACTAACTGAATGTAGATCACCTGTTTGCACTGCGCTCTCTTTACCCTACTAATAAAAAGGAAGTTGGAGAGTAACGTGATAGAGCTTGAATGACGCAAAATAACGTTTGTGGTTCCTTTTTTGTTCTTCATTTCTGATTTAGAAAAGTTTTCCTCTCTTGTGACCTTTTAACAAATATTCAAATAGAAAAAGGCTGATCACCTGATGTCTATTTCACACCATTTCTTCAACAGGGGAAATAGATGCTTTTTAATTAATATATTGGTGTATTTAAAAAAAAAAAAAAAACTCAACTTGTAATGAACATCTGAAGTGAAACTTTAGATAATTTCATGTGTTCTGCCTGAGCAATTTTCTCTGAGCTTTCTGGTCATATGTACTCTTCACTTAGTTACCAAAGATTTATTATACTAATTCATAGGGCTTTCAAAATATTTTTATGTTAAAAATATGCCATTAAGTGGAAAATCAGAATGTAAATTTATATAAAAAGTAGACACACCACTCTAAGTGCTTCTGTGCCTTCTTTATCTACTCATTGCATTTTCCACGTCTTCTACAATGACTCCTAGAATTGGGAGAAATTCTATAATTTAAAAAATGTATGTAGAATACAAGTTGTTGTAATCAGGACAGAAGTACCCAGTTTTTCTACTGCAAATATGTCCCTCACCATTTAAATAGAAAGGTATCTAGGGGCTGGATAAAATGGAGAAAGCTATTTTCACGGTAAAAACAAAAGTAAAGAATTCACTTTAAATGATGAATTTATTAAAAACCCAAAGCTGTTATCTCCATTCTCGTCTACAAAAAAGTGAAAACTCTCTATTTATGACCTGAAACATACTCTAAAAACATAATTTAGTAGGTCACAATGATCAATTTACATTTAGTAACTTCATAGATAAGTCATAAAATCCAGAGGATTAGAAACTGGAATCAATCAATGCAAACAATGTGAAAACAAACAGGTTCTATTTCAGAATTTTATTTCACTGTTTTCTTGGAACTAGAACTAACTAAAAAGACAGTCTGAAAATCATTCATGCAAATGAAATATTAATTGTAGAAGAAATCAGTGGAAAATTTGCCATGTTGATGTTACATTTTTTTTATATATAATTACAAATTTTATTAATTTTTGTCAGTGATAGAAACTGAAATTAAACTAAGCCTGGACCTGCAGCTAAAATAGGGCTTGGCTCAATAAAAATAGTCATTGAATGAATGAATTCATGAAATAGAATATATATTCCCCTGGAAGACGTATATGGTATTTATTTCTTCATTCAATACACATTTATTGAGCACCTTATCTGTAGGAGATGCAAGGGAGAAGAAGACATTTTATCTGACTCGTGATGCTCATTGCTTAATACAAGTGACAAAAAAAAAAGTCATCTGTTTCTGTGCCTGTCTTTTCCACCAGAAGATGAATTTTGGGGAACTACAGAACTGTTTTTCACATCTCAAACCTGGTCTCTCATATGCTCAATAAATACATGTGAAAACAGCTGGTCAAAAATACATCTGGAAGAAAAGGTTAATGTGTGTCGTATAAGAAGTACAAATAACATGTGATAGTTACTCACAGGAAAGAAAGATTGCCATCAGGTAAGGTGTGGACAGAAAAATGTACCTGCCCGGGGCAATAGCACGGATTTGAACAGCTATTCACCGTAGGTAGAATTTAACGTGTCTAACAATGCTCTTTGTGAAAGTCTTGTTCCATATACAAATGCAAATGACCTACTCAAATCTTAACACAAGTTTCTAGCTCTTTCTCCTTCCTCTCAAGCAGATTTTGGGGTCTTAAAATTCTGGTCTTAAAATAATGTGTCATACGGGCTGTTTTCCATAACACAAAGAAGTTGCAACTTCGTAATCATCCTTCTACAAGAAGAGCCAAGACTGTTCTTTGCTCTTTGACCCTGATAGGTTGGGGTCAGTCTGTTAAGGTGGAGATGCTGCCACACCAGGATGACACAAGTCAGAGATGCAAATGGAGTTGTGCTGGTTTAAGAGAAAAGGCCACAGAAGCCACACCTTACTTCTTGTGTAATGTCCTCCGCTCTGAAATTTTGAAGAAGTTTCTAGAAGCATTCACAACATTTTTCTTTTTGAGTATACTTTCTTGTTGACCAAAAAAAAAATTGTAGGCAATGGGAACTTTAAGAGGCAGTTAAACAAATAATTAATTTTTATTAACTACCTATTGGATTTCTAGCACTACAAGGAGCTATGGGGCTAAGAAATTACATAGAAAAATATACAACCCTTGTATCTAGGAGTTATAATTTAATAGACACAAGAAATAAACAAAAGAAAATGTCAGGAAAACCTGGTTTAATAAACCTGGTCTGCAGGTCAGTGACTGCTCAGTTGTGATGTTCCATTTTGTGACGAGTCATATGAATATGAGCAAACCACTTCACTTCCCTACACTTCTACAGAATGAGGAGCTGGGGCACAGGAATGTATTATTTCTTAAATAAGTTTAAGGACATTAAACTTATTTAAGCTAAGTATCTCTTTGTTACTTTGCATGAACTCAGAAGAATAACAAGGAAAAACTGGGAATGAGCTATTGCTAATCACAGATTATTAGGGTTTGAAGAAGTCTTTGTAATCATCGAGTCCAACAGCTTCCTTTAAAAATGAGGGAACTCAGACATTTATATAATTTATGAAGTGATCCCCTCAGTAAGGCTGACACTAGACATAGTTATTGCAACGTTATTGACTACAGTCCTTGCACTGTGTTTCCCATCCCTGTGACGATCAGAGGAAGAAACAGTAAGTGACAGAGTAGCTCAAGGGGCTCAAGCTAGTCCTGAAGGGCTGGTTTTTATTTTGTCCCTGGTTGTAGCACGTAGATTTTTAAAAGGTTAGGGCTACCTTTTCATCTTTGTGTTACATTTTAAAGATGCCAATTCATGTGAGTCACATGAATTGGTTTACAACTATGTTTTTTAATTACTTAAATCATTTAAAAATGAGACTAATGCTAAATAAAGAATACCCAAATAATCCCTCCAATCCTTTTAGGGTGACCAAGAGGCGAAAACACGACTTGTATTTGGATTTACAATTTGGCTAGAGAATAGCTCATTCATAAAGTTTATTTGTTAGAATCAGGCATTTCCTTTTTTGTGAATAACTCAAAGTTAAAATGGAAGTTCGCTTAACCTCTTCTGCTTGCTTTAAAAGTGTGTGTGGGCGGGGGGAGAGGAGAGAATGACATTCTTTTAGCTCTTAATAGATCTTCAAATTCTTTCTACATGTAAAATGAGTTATAATCTTGCTCTTAGGATGTAGGAAAACTACTCCATCTATAGCCATTGGGTTTTGTTATTAATCCAGTTTTCCTCTTAAGAACCAAGTGACTCGTCACTCCAGCTGCTGATTACGCTGCGTAAGAACTGAAGGAGGGCAATCTAGGTTGCACAGTCAGAGCTGCATGCAGACACCACCCACCTCTGTGAGCACAGTCCGATGTAGCATCTTAGAACAATGAGAGTTCAGCACGAGCAAAAGGCACAGCTTTAAAACTACAGCATACCAGTTAGGACAACATTCAGCTTTGAGGGACAGAAAACGCAGTAATAACGGCTTACGTTTCAACACCATAAGAGGTCCAGGTACAGGAAGAAGGTTGGTAATGAATCAGGCTCCACGCCTTTGCCTGCTCTGCTATCCCTAACATGTGCCTCACCCCCCTGTGGTTGGAAGACAGCTGCTACCTCACCAGGTATCATGTCCCAACTCCAGGCAAGAAGGACAAAGGACAAAGCTGGTGGGTGCCTCATGAGGCTTTGTTGTTTCTTTTGCTTTGTTTTTGTTTTCAGAAAAAACAAACAAACCAAAAAAACAACAAAGAAACGCCCTCCCTAGGCATTTCAGCCAACATCTCATTGGCCAGAATTGGATCTCATGACCACCTGAATGACAGGAAGGCTGAAAATTCAGATACTTAAACTTACAATCCCTACGGAAAAGACTATCAAAGAAAGAAATTGGTTGAAATGGGTGTGGCGTGCTCTAACTCTGAGTCCTTTAATATCTGCCACAGAAGGGAACCTAAGGGTTTTTAAGTGTGTGTGTGTGTGTGTGTGTGTGTGTGTGTGTGTACACTGTTGCCAAAAAATGTACACACATGTTAAGAAAGAAAAACCTGTCTTAAAATTGTAATACTCAATACATAGCAATAACAAAAGATGAGTACAAGTCACATGTGACTTCTACAATGACAGGAGGTGCTCAAAGTGGTTACCATCAGTGTCCAGACACTTCTGATGACGGCGAACTACTGCTTGAGCAGCGCTGACCAAAGTGTCCACTTTTGTCACCACGCATGCCATTTCAGTTTCTTCCCGAAGTCCCACCAGTATAGCTGGTTGTCTACGTTCCCCATCCTTTAAGGTCCCCCATAGGTAGAAGTCAAGGGGTGTTAAGTTGGGAGAATGTGGGGGAAACTCAAACAAAGTTCTCAAATTTCAAAAACCACATCAGGGCGTTCCCTGGTGGTGTAGTGGCTGGGCTTCAGCACTGGCAGTGCTGCGGCCTGGGTTCGATTCCCAGCCAGGGAACTACCCACATAAAAACAAACAAAAAAAGAAATGCCAAAAACCACATCAAAATGGTCTTGTGTTCCTCAAATGACAGCCATGCTTCTAGCCATTTCCTGTGACTGTCCTGCCTGTTGCACGGTAATGCTAGTAGTCATTTCATTAATGCCATCTTTTGAGCGAATGTCATATTACACATGGCTACCATAATTCAGGTCAACTTTGAAAAGTAATACATAGAAACCATCTCTTAAAATGTGTGTACATTTTTTTGGCACCCTCAGCAACTCTTTTTCTACTGAAGTAGCTCAGGGAGAAGATGCTTTGGTGCAGCTCTAGGTGGGTGTGCTTGACAGTGCTTAATGTCACCAGCCCTGAAGGTAATAAATGTTATCCCTCTTTCCTATCATGAATATGAATGACGCTCCGAAGGCTGAATGCAACCTAAGAATTTACGTGAGAAATGAGGCATGAACCATTTTTTGAAAATATATTAGCCCAGAGTCTGTATTACTGCATATTTTATCCCCTTTTCAATATGCTACCAAGGGTTTGAGCCATCAACTGGATCCTGCCAGAAAAGAACAAACTAGAACAAGGATACGAAAATAAATGCTGGGAGTCAAGTTACCCCAGGACGTTCTTTCGGGGAGGTGTAATGATCGCAGTGCCAGCTGTCTGCTTTGCTTCAGACTCGCCCCGTTGAGACTTCTCCTGCAAGCCTGGTTCTCCAGCAAGTTCATCCCGGGCCACGTAGCCAGAATATTCACGGAGCGATGGTGGCATCTGAGAAAGCATTCCAAACCACCTGCCACATGGTTCCTTGTACCTTCTTTGGTGTCTACGATCTTCCCTCCCATTTAACAACATGAAGGAAACACCCTTGTTGAGTATTTTTTGACTGGGAATTGAATTAATGATTCAATATTTTATGCTCTGTGTTTTTATTGTCCGAAATACATTTTATAGGTATGGTCATATGGCAATTATAGTTACTAATATGTTGTACATCTTAGGAACTTCATCGCATGTTAATGCTATTCAGTAAAATGTCTAGCCATGTGAAAGTATTTACCGTTAAGATATTTTTTCATCAGTTTAATCCTTTCTGTTTTCACATAGTTTAAAAGTAATGAATGTACATCATTCCCACAATATGGAACAAAAATCAGTTTCAGTTTTTCCAGGAGGCAGTTGTCGTGCCTGACAAGACGTGAGACAACTTGGGGCTTGTAAAGTGAAAAGGCATGTCTGCAGGGACATCATGTCTTTAGACAAGTGTCCACCAAATGTCCTGATCCCAGAGAGTCTCATGGTTCCCGTACTAAACGTCTTTGGAAACTTGCACAAAAATACCATTTCCTGGGCTCCAGACGTGACAATTCAGTTGGACAGAGATGTGGCTCAGAAGTCCACCTTTTAACAAATACTCCAAGTGGTTCTGATACAGATAGTCTCTGGGCCACAGCTAGAGACTCGTTGCTCTCAGTCATGCTTGTCCAACCTGCAGCCCAGGACGGCTTTGACTGAAACCCAACCCAAATTCATAAACTCTCTTAAGACATTACAAAAAGTACGCACAGACCTTTTTTTAGCTCATCAGCTATCGTGAGTGTGAGTGTACTTTATGTGTGGCCTGAGACAGTTCTTCTTCCCGTGTGGCCCAGGGAAGCCACGAGATGGGACACCCATGCTCCAAGTCATTTGTTCACTGGAGAGGCCAGTCGGTTAGCCAAGGTTCATTCTCACGCCTTCCAGCCGGCCTGTTTCCCCATTCTCATCGAGTTGCTTCTCCATCTGAGAATGGTTCCCTCAGTCACAAGAAGCGAATAAATTCATCATTTGCATAACAATGCCTAATCGTTCACAATACTGTGACACCCAAGTATCCTGTCAGACAGAAAAAGGTGTTTCTCAATTCGAGTTCAGTTTAATGCCTACCATGAATGAGAAGAGAGAGATTAAAGACAGATAAGACCACACTCTACTCCCAAAGATGTCGAGGTGTGAGAGCTGCTGGTCTGTTACTGGGTGTGAGCGCCTTCCAACTCATCGTTAGTGACGAGCTACGTAGCACAATGGAATGGTTCCCATTCTAGAAGGGTCATTTCTTGGCCAGTTAAAAATCCAGAAAGACTGGTGTGAGAGTGAAGTTTTACCTTTAACCCTTTTCTTCTAAGAACTTTCTATATATATCTATATATATCTATATATCTATACATATATACACATATATACATACATATATATATATATATATATATATATGTATGTATATATGTATTTTTTAAATTATTTCTAAGCGATGCTTCTGTTTTTCTACTAGACACCTAAAGGATTTCTCTTGGTACAACTCATGTCTGGGGAGCTCTACTCTGAACCCCACTGTTCTTTTTTCCCGGCTATCCCACAGTGTTTCACTTAGCTACTCCATCTGAGGCCTTGTATACATTCAGGAGCATGAGACTGCATTTTTCAGAGATAATCTGCCAGCTGTGCTTGTGACAGTGTTGTTAAGAGAAGGAGGAAGGAGAGGGACAGGAGGAGAGTGGAGCCACCCTCTGGCAACCACAGCTGAGTATTTTTTGTTGTTGTTCTTCCAGGTAGCATATGTATTAGCTCATTTAATTCGCACAGAAGCCCTCTCAAGTAGGGATGATTGTCACACCCTCACAGACACGGAAACGAAGGCACAGATCATTGAAGTAGGTCACCAGGCTGTGGTGGAGGCCATTTGGAACCCAGGCAGGCTGGCACCAGAGTTCACATTCTTGGCCACTGTGCCCTCCGGCCTCTCTCATGTTTAAAGAAGTTTATTGGGGTGACATTGGTTAATTAAGTCACGTAGGTTTCTAGTGTGCCATTGTATACTCCATCATCGACGGTGTCCCCACCATCCCAAGTCAGTTCTCCTTCCATCACCACGTACTCGGGCCCCTCTGCCGTCCTCCCACAACCCCTCCCTGCCTCTCGCCCTCTGGTGACCACACGTCTCTTAAATGCCAGGATTCATGAGCAGCTCCCCGAATTCTCCTGACAGCCATGAGATACCGGTTCTCTACAGACTGATTGTACAGATGGTGGAAACGGAGGCAGAAAGAGATTAAGGAAATTGTTCAAGGTCATGGAGCTAATAAGGGCCAAACTAAGATTTAGACAGAGCTCTGCTTCCAGAGCTTTCGAGCGTGCGCTGCAGGAGGGGACACAGCCGACAGGTGCTCAGGTAACGTGCGGCCGTGAGCCGCCAGCCTGGGGCACAGAGCTCTGTCCCTGCGGACACTGCAGAACAGCCACCCAAGCTGCCCGTCGTCACAAGTGACAGTCCACTGCTCATGCCCTGCTGGGGCCTCTGACAGCCCCCGACGTCAGGCTAGAGGTAGAAATTCGAGCTCCCTCTCCGCACCCAATCAGCCCCTCACAATTCGTACGTGATGCGAGGGCTCTGAACAAAGCCAAAATGCCCGTTCTTCCTATTACCTGGGGGGAACTTTCCGGGCAGCCCTCGTACACCCACGGCCTACGGATCAGTCTACGGCACCGAAAAATGTAGTGTCGTAGTCGTTCCATTACGACTATCAGGATGATTAAAGAGAACCCCATAGCTGTCAGAAGCCTCTCAAAATTCAGCTTAATGCCTGGGCTGGCCCCACCCACACATACGCTGTTTTTCTTACAAGGTGAACAGCGACTCTCTGGCTGCCAGTTAATGGTGTGTTATTATTATTAGCGGGGCCCAGAGTTCAGACATTCTTAGTTGTTTGAACTTCTGGGCTAATTAAGGCCATTTTTAAAGGAATATGTCAGCAATCGCACACTATGTTTTTATACCAAAAGTAAAAAAATAAGACATGTAGCCCATGCTGAAGGTTGCCAGGTATTTCTAAGCACTCAGCATAGGTCTTGTCAGAGAAAATTCCAGTATATGAATTTAACAGGCTCAGAGTTACTTAGCAAAAAGCTATAGAGCATGATGTTGTGCATAGTCCAAGTGGTTGATCAACTCATTTTATTTTTTCATTTATTTTCCAATGCACAGGGACATGAGCATATCAATTACCTAACAACCTGCAATTACTAAATACAAAATAGCTGCTAAAGGCTGACTACTGTAGCCCATCGCAGAGCTCAATAACAAGATGATTTTCACAAAACACCACGTAAATGTTGATAATTCACATTACCTGACAGGAAATGCCTTGTAGTTTTTCTCCTTGGAGAATATGTATGTTATTAGTCAAAAGAAAACTCTCTTCATTTAGATCTATAAAAAGAGATAAATGTTATATATATAGATTAGCAGAAATTATAGGATTGAAGGACTTGGAGTGCAATTGAATATATATATTTTTAAGTCTATTAAGGCACTGTATTGACTAGCTCATAAATGTTTTCTTGCTTTAAAATGTTATTCTTACTAAAAACAGATGAACATAAAATAGAAATTTAACAAAATAAAAATGGAGAATGCCACTGGTCATCTGTTTAGCAGCACAAGTCATGGAACTGCTATGAGACTCAGTTTCCCTGTCCATATAGAAGACAAGCCTATCGACACGAAAGCCACTGCAAACTCCAAAATGCCATGATCCCATGCCATTATCACCTCATTTGTTTCTGTTAAACTAAGCTTTCCACCGCTGGCATTCAGAGCCTTCACTGGCCCACGTCCTCTCAACCTGAACTACTCATGTTGAAAACGTTCTACGCACGCATGAAAGCTTCGGAATGCAGTATCCCTTTGCTTGCAGCCAAATAAAACCTTTTCAAAAGGTAGTAGCATTTCCCTTTCAAACCCTGTGGAAGGGGCTTCACTGATTTAAATCCAGAATACACAGGGTGTTAAAAGAGAGGGGGACCTCATGGATCCCTTAATCCTATCCCTTAGTTTGCAGGTGAGGATACCGACACCCACAGACACCACCGGCCACTAGGCCTGGGGTACCGACACACACAGACACCACCGGCCACTAGGCCTGGGGTACCGACACCCACAGACACCACCGGCCACTAGGCCTGGGGTACCGACACCCACAGACACCACCGGCCACTAGGCCTGGGGTACCGACACCCACAGACACCACCGGCGACTAGGTCTGGGGTACCGACACCCACAGGCCCCACTGGCCACTAGGCCTGAGACACTGACACACACAGACACCACCGGCCACTAGGCCTGGGGTACTGATACCCACAGACACCACCGGCCACTAGGCCTGGGGTACCGACACCCACAGACACCACCGGCGACTAGGTCTGGGATACTGACACCCACAGGCCCCACTGGCCACTAGGCCTGAGACACTGACACACACAGACACCACCGGCCAGTAGGCCTGGGGTACCGACACCCACAGACACCACCGGCCACTAGGCCTGTAACTTCTCCTTTCACCTGTGCACCTTGCAATCATTATTTCAATTTCCCACCATTCCTCATTCTCACACTCTGTTGTGGGGAAAGGGCAGATAGGATCTACCTTCCATGCTCAGGAGAAACATAAGTGCAGGTTCTCCTACAAATCCCCATCATAGCTGTGGTTAAAAGTTATGTTAAATCCATTAAACTTAGTCTCAGAGTTATTTAGACCAGAAACGTAATATTTAAAATCAGAGTAACCACACCACAGGACTCCAGAAAACACTTGTTTTAAAATGAGCTGGTTTTAAAAAGGTGAAGGGATTAAGAAGTACAAATTGGTGGTTACAAAACAGTCACTGGGATACACCGTAAACAGCATAGGGAATATCATCCATTATATTGTAATAACTATGTTTGCTGCCAGGTGGGTACTAGAATAATCGAAGAAGATCACTTTGTAAATTATATAAATGTCCGACCACTATGTTGTACAAGCTGAAACTAATAAAAAATCACATTGAAGTTCAGCTATAATTGAAAATTAATTACTTAATTAAAAATTTAAAATGTTTTGTAAGCAAAAGTGTTTTTTTTAAAAAATTAAATGACCTGGTTTTCCAATCTGGCTTTTTGAAGCAATACCTTCCACCACAAAGTCAGGATGCAAGAAGCAGAATTCTGCAGCTTTATTTATTTATGTCTGTATTTAGAAGAACAAAAATGTCTTTTCTTCACCCTGGCGGTACTTCGAGATGAAACTGAAATGGCATGCGCAGTGACAAAAGTGGGCACTTTGGTCAATGTTGCTCAAGCAGTAGTTCACCATCATCAGAAGTATCTGGACACTGATGGTCACCACTTTGAGCACCTCTTGTCATTGTAGAAGTCAAATGTGACTTGTACTCATCTTTTGTTATTGGTATAGATCGAGTATTACAATTTTAATACAGTTTTCCTCTTTCTTAAAATGTGAGTACATTTTTTGGCGCCCTCTGTGTTTGTAACTTGTTTTGGTCTCTTATTATACCTTTCTGAACTATGTCCATTTTTCAATCTTCCATTGGGCCATCGCTTCCACAAGTACCCTGGGTCACAGTGACCTCTCTCAATAACCGTGCTGGAATCACTCCTTTCACGGCCTTGCATCGTCACGTAAGTGATGGCGACGCGTTGTGCCTATGTGAATACGTTGTGCGTGTTCCTCAGCTGTTTCCAGATTCTGGCGTACAGCTGACCACCGGGCTGCTCCCTTCCTGCTGTGCCCAGAGAATAATTAGAGAGGGAGCTCTCTGCCACTCCCATGAACGACATCAAAATGAGGAAGAAATGGAAAGGAATAAAGAAGCCAGTTTTCTAGGGTCCGCCACGTCCTTTAAGGTCCCCCATAAGGAGAAGTCAAGGGGTGTGAAGTCAGGAGAACGTAGGGGAAACTCAAACAACGTTCTTGAATTTCAAACACCACTTCAACATGGTCTTATGCTCATCAAAGGACAACCGTGCTCCCACCATTTTCTGTGACTGTCCTGCCTGTCGCGTGAGAAACCTAGCACTCATTTGAAGAATGCCCTCTTTTGCACGAACATTATACTACGTATCGCTGCCATAATTCAACTTCAAAAAGTAGTACATAGATAACATCTCTTAAAATGTGTGTTTTTTCTGACACCCTGGTACGGTGGCAATGCTCTGGACACCAGCCTATCGTGTGGAATAAGTGGAATATATTTAATTATGTGAGGAGACTGGGCCTATGACAGAAAATTCTGAACACAGCATAGAAGGAGGAAGGGCTGAAAGAGTCAGTAAGGCCCAGTTTTAATGGGCCTTGAGTGGTAGGTGCAGAAATCTGGATGTAACTCATTAAGCCAATGTTACAAACATAAATATCCATAGGAGTCAAGCATAGGACTTAACACAATAAAGTGAGTTTCGTCAGGGAGACAATGGGAGGTCTGTGGTGAGCTGAGCAGCGACCACTGCAAAAGGGCGGCCATTGCTGTCAGCTCTCAACTGAAATCAACTCAGACTTTGAATCCAGGACTGTCCATGTCTCTCCTGTTTGTCAAAAGAGGGTAAATATGTGTATTTTAATGTAAAATCTGATTTTTAAAATACCATATGGCCCAAGTAAGCTTTTTCTCAGAGTAAATTTAATTACAGAGCTATCAGTTTGTGACGTCTGCTATAGGAAATGGAGGAACTTTAAGGGTTTTGAAAGAAGGAAGGGACACCAGGAAGATAGAATTTTATAAAGATTAGTCATTTGTTTTGTGGTCTTATAGATTTTTATGTATTTGTCATCACCCAAATATTACCTTATAAGAAAGTACTCATAAAAACCGAAGGAATATGGTCCTAAGAAGCAATAGTAGAATTAGGCAACATGAAGTTGTATTTTCCAAAGATGGCCACAAAAATATCTTCCATATCATACATCTGTAATGTGACTTTGGTACTCTTCCATCAAGAAATGGAGTTCAATTCTCCTCTTATTGAATTTGGCTGGCACCGGTGACTCGCTTGTCACAACAGAATGTAATGAAAGTAATGCTTTGTGACCTCCAAGGTTTGCAGGTTTGCCTTGATATTTTGGGATTTCACTCTCCAGACACTTCCTCCTGTGATGTACGAATCTACTTGTCACATCCCTCTCTCTTGTAATCCAGTCCTTAGTTTAGGAGCAGCTTAAGTCACATGGACAAGCCACAGACTGGTTCTCCAGTGGACAGTCCCAGCTGAGCCCAGCCTTCGAGTTATCCTAGAACTCGACATGGAAGCAAAGAAGCCTCTTCCAGCCACCAGACATGTAAGTCTTCAGTCCTTCAAGTCTTCCCGGAGGAAGCCTCAGCCATCATGAGCACGGCCCTGAGTAAATTTCTGACCCACAACATCCAAGACCCTAATAAAATGTTGTTTGATGTTATTAAGTTTTGGGGTGGTTTGCTTGTAGCAATAGATCACTAGAACATGCCTAAACTATGTAAGTGGGTCACAAATAAGAGTGTCCATAAACAAGTACTATCTAACATAAACATTCAGACTCCCATTGTCCCTCAAAAGCAGACAATACATACATACACACAAACATACATACGTAAGTGGGATTAAGTAAAAGAAGAAACAAAAACATATTTCTAATAAACTTCTAGGTTATTCTAACAGAGATACTTCTGCGCATATTCAGGTAACTATAAGGGCTCCCCCCAATGAACTGAAAGGATCCCAAGATTCACTGGTATACAGCAGTAGTGTCCCCCTCATTCAAGGGGAAAGCCTTCCTTGGAAAGAAGAGAGCCTTTGCTCAGGGAGTTGATTTCAGGTGGGAAACAGGATTTCTCTCTGTCATTTGTTGTGCAGTCCAGCCTAACCAGACTTAAATCACGTGCTCTTGGGAAACAATTTTAAAATTAAATTGTAGGGAGTTCCCTGATGGTGTAGTGGCTTAAGGCTTCGCGCTGGCGCTGTCAGTGCTGCGGCCTGGGTTCGATTCCCAGCCAGGGAGCTATCCACATACCAAAAAGCAAAAAAAAAAAAAAAAAATTAAATTGTAGTTCCTGAAAGTTACACCGAATAGTCCATACCTTTGTGACTTTATACATTTGCCATCTTGAAAATGAGACTATGAAACCAATAAAGAAAAAGAATTCATAAGGTCTAGAAAAATTAAGCCAAAATATTTATATGCTTCCTCTGAAGAGCTTGCCCAAATAATAATATTGACTAGAATCCAGGGAAAAAGGTTTCAAACCAATGGAAATTCAAACGTTAAACTAGAAGTTCCTAACAACATTCCTCATTTTATATGTAAAAGAATATCATCAAAATTATATATAAATGGGATTTTTAAAATAACTTTGCATCAGTATGGGTAATACTGTGTTTCATTACAAACCATATGTCCTGACCTTACCCAGCTCCTTTCGCTAGCATGTCAATTATTTTTGCACATGTTTTATTTTATGAGTCTACTGCAGTCACACTCTTTGAAAAAAAAATCTCTAAATCTCCAAAAACATGTTTTTTTTTTCCTTTCTAATCATTATTTTTTAAGTTTGCTTTGTTTTTATGCTTTATGCTTTCTGGTATAATATATGAAAACCCTGTTCTTAAAATTATCTTTACTTAAATCATAACTTGAACTCAGATAAATTCCAATTCATAAATTTCAAAGTTTGCTTTTATAGGCGTAATTTTTTTTTACACAAAACTAAAGCCAAAGATAATGTAAAGATTTTAAAATTGATTTTAACTTACAAAAATGAATATTGTGAATATTCTGCCTGCTTGTGATGCTGAAATACAACTATATGAATTATAAATTAATGGCCCTTGATACCTATACTATGCCCATTTTTCAGTTGTCAAGTCCTGAGTGAACCATTTATCCTACATTTATTTTACAGGTGTCATTTCTTAATAGCACAGATGTAGGTGTAGACAAAATTCTTTTCAGGAGAAGGAAATAGATTAGATAAACTAAAACTTTTATGCTTCTGGCACTCAACTTTTTTCTGATAAATTTTGTCTTATTGAGAGAACACACTGTTATTAAACCATGTAAATTTCTTTGTGGAGTACAACACCAGGCACAAATCCTTCACTAAAAATAGCCTGCAAATGTTTCTTTCATCAGGCTCTGACCCTCAGTAGGCCTGCAATTCTGTTACTATAATATGTCATGTACAAATACCATTTTGAAATTAAAATGAAAAAACATAAGCTTTTTTTTTTTTTGTCTTGGAGTTTCTAACCGATTCTTTAGGAGTTATTGTCACTGCTACCATTTATTTCCCTATAAGTGTTTGTCAATTTTATCGAGACTGTCTTAACAATTTTATCATCAGTGTTCAAGAAAATCATGAGCTGTGGGTGATAGCAATAATCCACCTTCCAATCTTCATCTCCTTAAACTTTACACACTGCTTATCCACAGGTTCAGCAAAGCACTGTTAAGCAACTAACAGTTCAAAAAGGGTGTTGAAAATGAGAAGGCAATATTATGGGCCTATATGCAAGGCACTGATTGCCCAGAAATACTCTGAGCATTCCCAATGAAGTGACTACACCCATAAAGTTGAAGTCCATGACTTGGGGTCACCCCTTCTGCACTGAACTTCTCCCTTCAATTTACAATGGCACCAAGAGCCTTGGTCTCAGACCATCAACTCTTCCTAGCACATCATTAATCCCTAGGGCTGTCCGGTGACTCAGCTGCTACTCCTGAAATGTCAGCTAAACTTCTTAGACACACACACGCCCGCACGCGCGCGCACACACACACACACACACACACACACACACACACACACACGGTCACTCAAGGATCTGAGAAATATCAAAGCCGAGAGTTTTCTATAAGGGCTTTCTTTCTTCTCTGACTAAATTAGAGATCACTAACCCAAAGCACCTCACCTAAGATCCGATCATTTTTGCTGCTTTGTCAGAGTAGTTACAATAGAATGACCTGCCTTTCACTCTTCAATTAAAAAAAAAAAAAAAAAAAAAAAAACACAGAAAAGCAGTTTCAGAAATTAGAATAGTTGGACGAGACGCATGCTCAAATTTATAACTAAAAATAATCTGTAATACAGGTATACATTCTTTAGCCATAGATTAATATATAATAATCTAAGGATAACATGTGTTCATTAAAGGGATGGGTGGGTAGATGTCTGACTAGCCTACTGAGAGTGTGATTGAAGATCGCTGACATCCGTGAGATGAAGACTGAATCAAATCAAAACGTGGCATTCTTAAAACATTTCCTGTGCTGTACTCAAAAAGATATTCAAAATAATCTCCAAATGTTTCATCTATTTATTTGTTTATAATAGAGAATATTACAAATACTTAAAATATCAGTTTAAGTTATTCATCAAAATGTTATATAATCTTGGATAAAACTGAAATATTTCAAGGGAAAACGATCATTTCCATAAATAATTACTTCATAAAGCTAAGAGCTCTATGAAAAAAACAAAAGGCTTAACAACAAAAAAACAAACAACCCAATTAAAAAGTGGGCAGAAGAACTAAACAGACACTTCTCCCATGAGGAAATACAAATGGCCAACAGACATATGAAAAAATGCTCATCCTCATTAGCTATCAGGGAAATGCAAATCAAAACCACAATGAGATACCACCTCACACCTGTGAGAATGGCTATTATCAACAAG